>JAFEMH010000355.1:600000-823908 GCA_022495995.1 Adenophora triphylla var. japonica
TACTTTGTGGAGAGACGTCAACCTTAGTTGGCGTCCGTTTTAACATGTTTCTGTCTTATGAGGTATTGACATATTTACATGGGGACATGTCGAATGCGCGCAAAGAACAACGTTTTCTCCTCCGTTAGAGACTGGCCATCTCTTCTCAAGTAAAGGTACACAATCCCTTCTAAGGTTTAAAGAGTTAATTACCTCTTTCTTAAGATGTTAGGTTACCACACCTTCGCCTGGAGCGCAAGTTATCTCTCTAATTGAGGTGTGGGGTGGGCCTATATGGGTAAACTCATATAGCTTACCCATTCCCACTCGCTGGATGATTGATCTTACATATTATTCTTATGGTTATGACATATACGTGTCATCTGAAGTATCTACGGTTTATGGCATATACGTGTCATCTTAAGTACCTACCGTTTTGGCATACTATCATGTCACCTTATGAGCATAACAAATAATCATCCAAAGAAAAATCTAATCCAAAAAGCAACAAGCCTTGACATGCTTGAAAACTACTAAACGTTAACCAGATTAAAGTAACCATAAAATATCCAAGCTACCAACAATAAAAGTGCAAAAGTGTTGGACCAACCCAACACGTAAAAAAGATTGTCTTTGGTCCTTATGGACCCATTACATAACCAAACGAAAATAAAAATTGTTTTAAGGGATTCCACCCCAGTAACATCATCAAAAGACCAAGAGCAAAGTTCTTTTACCTTCTTTTTTAGGTGGCTTCTGCCGCAGGTGTTGCATTTGGGTTCACTTCTCCAACTACGGGTGTATCCTTAACGATCGCTTCATACGGACTTGACGACACCTCGCCTTCATCCGTCACCTCACCTGTCAACTTAAACAAATAGGCACATTCCCTATTGATATCCCAAGTATCAGCCTTCCCTTCCTGATACTCCTTCATCATTTTTACCTTGCATTGAGAGACAGTTTTTGCCGCAGCCAGTTTGCAGGAATTCTTCACGTCTGCTATCTCTTTGTTATGATCATCCTCACTTTTCGCTAAGCTATTCAGTAAATTCTTTACCGTTTGCTCTTGCTCTGCCAGCAACTTAGCTTGTTGCTCTAAGGTTTTCTCGTGCTCTTTTATCTTATTCTCCAACATTTTTTTCTCATTCTTGACCAAAGCAATATCCGCCTTGGATTTCTTCTTCAATATCTCCGTTTCCTTTACAAGACCTTCCAAAAGTCCTACTGCCTGTAAAATAATGCACTCGATGTCAAAAGGTCTTATAAAACTTTGGAAACAGTACAAACCCATTTAATATTATCTTACCCCAGTTGTGAAACTCGTACATTTCTTTTTAAAATCTCCTACGGACATTTCATCAAAAGTATCTTCAACTTCAACCACCTCCTCTTAAATCGCTTTTCTCTTCCTTACCCTAGAGCCAATACCTATGCTCTCATCCGGCACAAGAATCTTCTTAGGGACAGGTGGAGGTTTCATTTCAATCTTAACAACAGGCTCAGTGAACATAGCCTCAATATCATCAAGGTCAAAGTCAGATCCTGAAACTACCGGTTTGGAGACTGCATGGACATATAGATATTGTCAACAAAGAATAACGCATCAAATTGATAACAATTAGCAAAGGTAAAAAGACACTATGCTTACCGGTGGACATAATTGCAGAAGTAGAGGCCTTTAGGTCTTCCGGGATAGTCGAAGATGCTTCCAACAAACCCTTAGGAGATCTCTTATCTGGAGGGAGCCCGAAAAATTCTTCAATCTTGGTTAGAGTGTCTTCAGCAGGTGGAAGCAATTCTCCCCAATCGATATCTGCATAAAAGCAAGAACAATTACAATTCAGTTTGTCTCAAGAACAGGAAGTCACAAAAGTAAGAATTTAAGTACCTCCCTTGTTCCATTGGCTCGATATCTCATCCTTTTCTCCAATAGACATCCTATCAATAAAGAAAAATCTATTCTTCCATCCCCTATCATTGGAAGATGTGGTGCTCATCAAGGAACTTCTACCTGACCTCTTTTTAAAAAGGTATCTTTTGGAACCAAATGGTTGAAGGTCGTACGAATATGCAATTTCATGGAGCCCTAGGTTTAGTCCATTTTCTCGATTCATTTTAATGACAAAAGCAAAAACTCGCCAAGCCATCGGCATCAGTTGAGCATAAGCGAGTTGGGTTTTTTGGAAGAACTCAGAAACCAACAAAGGAAAAGGGTAGCTGAACCCTAGAAGAAAAGGATACTCAAAGAAACAGATCCATTTGCGGGAAACATAATCAGACCTAAGCTTCACGGAAAAAGGATGAAAAATTGTACCATTTGGGAAGTAGCATTGTTGTTTCATGGACTCTATTTGGGAATCACTAAATAAGCAAGTCTCTTCGTCTGGTTTTGCAAGAAGGTTTTCGCAAACGAAGTCATCGAGACTAATTTCTTTGGGGCCTTGTGGGGTTGGGACACTCTTGGTTTTGGTCGAGGACCACCTGGTCCTACCCATGGTTGACAGAGCAAAAGGAGAAAAATAAGCAAAGGAAGAAGGTGAGAAACGGAGAAGTTTTACCTTGAAGATGAACGGCGCCGTAGGCCAATGGAGGTGAAAAAGAAGATTTGAGAAGTCTAAATGATCTTACCAAGCGGTTATTAAAAAGAAAAAGGATTCTTTTTCAAAAGTTACTTTCCGACACTTCTCCCCAACCGTCCATTTGACGCCACGTATTCCTAAAAACATCCCATCAGGCAGAGCGTGCAGTTGAACAATTAATTCGAAAGAAAAACATTTTGCCTCTTCAGTTGCCAGCATAGTCAAATGTTTTTGGGGACAAATTGTTGTGGGTATTTTTCAACATGGTGACATCTTCAGTTGATCCTGCATATCAAGATGTCATTACTCTGTAAGTATTGTTTTAATATTTACTTATTCAATATTTCCTAATATTCTTATTCTTATTTTTCAGTAATTAAGAGAGGAATGCGGGATATTCTCCAAAGACGTTCAACGGACCTTCAACAGCTAGGGCGACTTAGTCTCACGGAGGTTGAAAGGATAAGCCAAAATCCCGAGATTGTAGGAACCGTATTAACTGCTTCATATTTACTTGTATTTAAGGGGAAATGGAGACGGGACATACACTAATGCTCACACGCACACACGCACACACTCTACACACAAGCTCTTGTAATCCTCTCCATTATCTTCCAAAGTTGTATTCGTGATCATTATAGTGAAACTTTTAAGGTTGGAGACCTAACTCCCGGAGTTTTTTTCCAAAGAGGTTGTCACCTCTAAGGTTTTCCTCGTTAACAAATCGTGGTGTCATTATCTCTTTATCGTGCTTTTGTTCCATATAGTCGAATTCCACAGTCCCCTCCTTATTGTCCAATCCACACACTAATCAAAGTTAAGATTCTACTCTATTGTTTTTTCTACCAAAACAGTGAGTTTGTTGGATTTATTGTCTATTGGCCAAGGGAGTGTGGATCTCCCTATATCCACGTCCCCTTGGTCAATCTATTATGAATTCATTGATTTCTGAATCGTTTGCTGGTTGTGTTGGGATTTGATTAATTTCTGTTGTTCCTAATTTCAAGTTGTAAGGTCCCTGCAGATTGGCATCGATGTGTCACGCGACACAACTGACCATCCAAGGTCATGTGTCACGCGACACACGTAACCTGTCTGCAGCTGATCAATTTCAGTTGTAAGTATTATCCCTCTTAGTTGTAAATGGGATGTGGCCTCCCATGGCAAATGGCTTGCAAATTGTAATTTCCCTTGTTGAGTAATAAAACAAAGCATTCTTATGCATTTTTACACATATCTTGTTACACACACTTTGCACACACTTTGAATGAATTGAATGTTGAACAATTGAAAGATTCGTCTACGGACGAGGCGTGTTGGGTGAACTCTCGGTTCTTCCCAACACGTAACTTGACCCCCGAACCCATTTTCTCTTACAAAAAGGTTTTCAATGTTTCCTCTTAAAAACGGCGTGGCGACTCCTTTTATTTTTTCGGCGAGCGCACATTCACTACCACACCCCCTCTGACTTAGACTCACCTTTACCCCCTGATTTTCTTGAAAGGGCCACAAAACTCTCCGCAGGCCAAGCCATTTCAACCTCTACCTTCATAGATCTTACTCCTTCACCCCCTCATTCAAACCACGACCAAACCTCCCCACCTCCTTCCAACCAGAACCTAACTCCACCCCTTCAAACCGTAACAGAAATCCTTCTCCACCTCTTTTAAACCACAATAAAACTTCTACACCACCTCCTTCTCCTTTATGTCAACAAACCCCTCCTTCTAAAACTCCTACCCCTCCTACCTCCCCTCAACTACAAAAAACCCCTCCTCCTTCTGTTCACACTACTCAATCCAATTCCACCTCAGACTCACCTCCCAAAACCTCAAACCTTCCAACTTCAACAACTCCTCTCCTAACCAAACTGCCCCCAAAAAAACCACACGTATTACCTTACCCCAAACACTCCCCATTCCACCTCCAGCTACCCAATCTCATACTATCCCAACCGCCCATTATTCCAAACCTTACACACCCAACTACCCCAAACAACACTCCCCTCCCAAACCCCACCAATTATCCAAACTGCTCTTCCAACCTTTACCCAATTGCCTCCCTCATACTCTCATATTCCTTCTTCCTCAACCGCTCCCATAGAATACTCCTAAATCCTATCCACTCTCCAGCTAATCCAAAATCAACTATTGGTCAACCAAGGATACATGATTAAGGTGACAGAGTCCAACCTCTCCCTAGAAGCCTCCAACCTCACTCTTCAAGCCAGAGTTGACTCTCAAACCCAAGAAATGGTTATTCTGAAATCCCAATTGATGGATGCCATTAAGGGGGAGAGATCACAGTCAACCGCAGGTGACCAAACCGCAAACATTGTGATAGCCACTGTTGAATCCAGCTTGTCCAATTTCAAACAGCAGTTGGCCAACAATGTAATTGAGTACATCGGTGATTCTGCCACCAGTGAAAAGGTCAAGAATATGCTTGCAATTGTTGGAGATATGATCTATGACACTGTTGAGGAAGATTTAGAGAAAATGAAGACTGAGCTGATTGAAGCTTTCAATGCCAGACTGCAGCAGCCAGCTTCAAACCAAACCGTTGAAATCAAAACTGCCCTAGACTCAATGCAAACAAGCTTGCTAGAGGAATTAGATATGCTTAAGGGGGAGCTGATTGTTAAGATGAACATCATTGGAGATAGTCTTACAGCTAAGATCAATGTCTTAAATGAAGAAGTCAATGACAGGTTGGAAAACTTCAAGGAAGGATTCAACTCTAAGCTTAGCTCCAAAATCAATGAGCTAAAAACTTCATTGAAGGTGAAAGCAAATCTAGAGCCTATTCAAGAAGCTATTTCTACCTAGACTGCTGCAATTCTGGGGAAGATCCACACTTTCTACAACTCTCTCAACTCCTCCTTCAAAATTCAAACTGATGAGCTTAAGGAAAATATAGTTGCTAACACTAGAGCATTTGGTGCAAAAAATTCAACTTCTGCCCATTCCGTGAATGCCTTAAGAACTTTGGAGACTACCCTTGATAGAACTGTTAAAGAGGTGAGAAGCTTGTAAAGAATCCTTAGGTCAGAGAATTCAGCTTTCAGACCATCCGGACCGCAGGTACCTGAGCAAGAAGTCAACCAACCGCCTCAGCAATAGATCCACCTCTTGTAATTTCCTTTTTGTTGAATACTTTTTGCTTTAGTTAGACCGCACTCTCATTTTTTTGGTCTAACTCTTTTTGTTTTTGCAACCATGTAATTTCTTTTTATACATGTACCTGTAATTCAAACCGCTTGAGGTATTAATGAAATTTTGCATCATGGTTCCAAAACCTTGTTCATATCAAACTGCTTGTTTATAGAACAATGAAATTGCAATGGTTTCAAACCTCATTCAAATATTTTCTAACTTAAAATCATATTTTTGAAATGCATTTTAAACATTTAGTTTAAACCGCACTTTAAACTTAAACTCATATTTTTTCAAGTGCACTGACTTGGGACATGACTTACCATGATTAATTCTTAAGGACATGTTTTTACCAAAGTACAATGTTTGCTTTTGTTATAGTAGGTAATGACATCATTCAAATAGGGGGACATTGTTGGGTATGCATACTTTAACCCTCCTAGCTTTAGCTTAGATTTGATTGATACCATAACCTCATCCCTATTTTAAGGACTTTAGGCCCATAGGTAATGAAGCTTAGACTTCAATTTTTAGTATAAGTCCATTTTATAGAATATGTTAAATTAGGCTTAAAGACTGGCACAAGACTCATTAGACATGAGGTTTCAGTTCAAAGGTTTCAGACCGCACCATCAAAATCGCATTAGCAAACCGCTTCAAGCAACTTGCTCTATGGAATTCTTTATCTGAAACTGCATCTTGAAGACATAGTCAAAAACCGCAGTTGTGAAACCGCACTAGCAACTGCAGTTCAGTTCCAATATCTAGACCGCACTATGAAACCTCTCTGGTGAAACCGCATTAACCAAACCACACTCACACCAGACCGCATCCAATGATTGAAGACTTGAAGTGAACCACATATGACTGTTGGAATCCACGTCAACAATATCAAAAGTTAACCACCAAATCTTGTCACTTGACTATGTGTCAGAATGGATCTGCAAGGATCTTGAAAAGGTGACAAATGTCCTTCATACCTTATTTGCAGCTGATGTCTGATCAGCTTTATTTGCAACTGATGTACCAAAGAACAAAAGTGGATTTGTGGACCAATCAGATTGCACCAGTACAGTACTTCAACAGCTGTATCATAACGGCTAGTTTCTTGGTGCTTGGGTATAAATATCCCTAATCTTCAACACTTGAAGATTGCTTGAAAATTGAAATTGCTGTGAGTTCATAAGAAGTTGAAGCTCTGCCCAGAAAATATTCAGCCCTTTGAATCATCATCTTCTTCCTTCAAGAAATATTTCCCAGCCCAGAAATCAAGCCTTAAACACATCAAGAATCATTTTGCTCTACATCATATAGATTCAAAGAGCCTTGATCTTGTTCAACACACACACACCTCACTTGATTAATCACTTAGATTATTCATTTGAGATACACCGGTTATAGTCTAGGATTTGATCTTCATAGAATAGATTTTAGATATGAGTTTGAATACTTTGTATCATTGTAATATCTCTCTCATACTCATTATAAAATCTAACTCTTAGAAAAGCCAAGACTAACCATCTTGGTAGTGGATGTAGATCATTTACGATTGAACCACTCCAAATATTGTGTTCTTCATTTCTGCATATTTACTTACTGTGCTTTGCTAATTATTTTGTCTTTATCTGTTTGATCTTATTTTCAGTTATCCAAGTTGTGAATTTTGTTTGAAGTTAACTTTGTCAAAACCTCACTTTTATATTTTGTAAACCGCACTGAAAACCGCTTACAAAACCGCACCTCATAAACCTCACCATTTTACTCTGTAATTCCGCTGTGCATTTTGCAATACCACTTGCGGTTTATAATACACTACAAGAGGTTTGTAAGCAAGAGGTAATGTTTTCAAAAGAGGGCAAAAAAATTGTAACAGCTATTCACCCCCCTCTTGCTGATTTTCCCCCTTGTTGCCACCTTTGGGACCAACACATACCATAATGCTTGCCCAAATTTTTATCCCAAGTGATGCAACAATAAGACATTGGCATTGAGCACGTGAGTGGAAGCTTCAAAATAAATGGAGGCAACTTGTTTTTCTCAGTGACCTTAGATTAGACACCCACAGATATCAAAAGAAAATTTTAACAAGGGAATTTTATCACCAAGTTAGGAGGGGTTTCACTTTCAAGAATCAAGTAGTGTCAATTTATAAAACTAATCAAGTGATTACATGAGATAATCGTGCAATGAATAGAAGCAAAAATTATGACTACCTTTTTTTTCAGTGTTTTCTGTAATATACAATTATAGAGATGCAGACAGTTGTTTGCATAGTTATGCAGTCACATGTAATTACACAATCCGAGAGAATTCTTAAGGAAAGAAAATCTCTCAAAATCCAAAACCTTGGTAAATATATCAACAAGTTGATCTGTTGTTCCAACATGTTCAAGAGTAATAATTCCTTGTTCAACAAGATCTCTTATAAAGTGGTGCCTAATATCTATGTGCTTTGTACGAGAATGTTGAACAAGATTCTTAGCAATATCCTTGGCACTCATTGTGGGCACCCCGACCCGGAACCTAACACGTGTCCCGAGCGGGAGAGACCCCAACTAAACGAAACCACTTGGAAATTTAAAAACTTTTGACTTAACTAAAAAGAACACAAACTTTAACATCACCATTCTAAAAATAACTTAAGTCATCTCCACTTGGAGGAAAACATAAACAAACTTTGAAAACCAAACTTGCTTTAGTTACAACATTACAAAAGTTCACAAATGTTAAGTTTGTAACAAAGTGTTTATATATACAAACTCCACCAAGGAGCTAAACCAAAATATAACTACAACTCCCATCTAGGACATATACATACCTAACAACCCAAAAGACGTGTACAAACTCCTCCCCGTCCTCACTGGCTGAGTCCTCCTATCTCAGGCCGATCTAAAATATTAAAGGGAGAAGGGTGAGAATAAATCTCAAAAAGTTATTATGAATGCAACAATATGCCATGTAAGATGCAACACATAACAAGGTGCATATAACACATTGGAAAAGCTATAAACACCTTACATTACCTTGGTTTACCTTTTTCCCGTCTGAACAATAAGTCGTACAACATTGGGAGATAAAACTCCACTCATTTGTGAACTTTTTAGGCATATTCACATCTTATAAGACCCATTTTTCAGGGAACCATATAAGATACTAGCAACTCTGTAAGGCTTTTGGCTCAATACAGATGCTATAACCCCAGTCTGTGGCCACAGAAGGGGACAGTCACAGGTATAATGTAATCCGATCACATTAAGTCACACTTCCCATAATTGATTGTATTCCGTTATATCCCTAAAAACCAGCTGATTAACACAAGTTCAAGTACATAATAGTTACTTGAAATGAAATCCACCAAAGGGATAAGAAATATAACAACATGGTAAATCATACTCATGTTTAAATCAATACCATAGTGCAACATACATTTCATACACTATTTATATCACAAACCATGGATATGAACTCAATTAAAGCTACAATGTATAATCAACAAGTCCTACATAATCAATATGCAACAATATGTAACCTCTATAAAGGTCCAAGTTCAATTTACCAAGTTTGATTCACTTTGGTTAAGTTGCAAATCAAGGCTGTCAACCATTTTCCGAACAATATTTAAACCCCTTCCACAATTCCATTTTAACCAAGTAAGATACCATTGTATAGTTAAAGTGCTCTACTTTAATCTTGGTTAAAGAGGGTTCATTTATATCCTAGGTAGATTAGGTTTCTAGGCCTTGGAAAATGCTTCAGAGGTGGTAGGGCAGGACACGACTCGTGCCCAATTGTGAGTACCCCGATCCGAACTCAAGTTTTGGATTCAAATTAATTAAATTCGGGCTTGCATAAATTGCTAAGAATGCAATTAGAGTCCAAAGGTTCAAGCAGCCCATCAATCCATTGGGCCTGCCAGCCACTCGGCCCATTATGGCCAAAAGATGTACGCTGTCGGACGACATGGACATTAAGGCGGTTTAACTGCCCCTGTCGTCCAACATAGGAAGCCCATCAGGATGCCTATAAAGACAAGGCATGGCTGATCATTTTGGGGGAGGCAAGGAAGAGAGCAAAAGGGAGGATTAAATTCTGAGAGCAACATCAGTAAAATAGGGGGAAACTCTTGCCAAATAGAGTCTCTCTCTCTCTCTCATACACACACACTCACCTCCCTCCTCACACACACACACATCAAGGTCAAGACTCCAAGAAGCTTCCTTTGTTGGTGATTGAAGGGGTAGACACCATACTATTGGTGATTCTACCTTGTGGACTACAATAGGTAGCCACTAAACCTTTCTCCCTCTTTTAAAGTCTTTAAATATATCTTGCATGCATACTTGCTCTCATACCATGTAGAAATTGGGATTTTGCATGATAAAGGTGGTGGAGGAGTGAATCTTCAATATTCACTTCTCCCCACCTCAGATCTGGACATTTGGTGGTACACACACCAATAAAGTTTCAATCTTTGCCTAGCTACATTGGGTTAGGAAGTGATGGCTACTTCAAAGTGGCCATAAAACGTGTGATTTATCACATTTGGTCACTAAAGCCATGTGATCTTCCCATAATACCCATATTATAGTATTATATTACTGTCTACAGTCAATAAATATGCTTGGTTTGCTTGGGGAACAAAGGAGGAACCAAACAGACTGAAGGGCACTGAAACAGGCTCCCCATGTCGTGCGACATAGGTCTCCATGGAGATCCTGTGTCATACGACATGGGACTCCCAGAAGGTTGTAATGCCATTCTTGGCTTCAGATCTGCTAGGTTTATCCCCTTTGTGACTCAAAGTCTACCTAAGCATCTTCTGGCTCATAAGCCACTATTTGGGTGCCTAAACTCAGTTTGGGTGCAACCTATTTGATGGAAGAGGATCACCGTATGACATAGACGACATCAAAGGCTCTATGCCATATGACATCCGTGTCGACAAAGTCTATCGTGACTTTGTCCACTCCCACCAACCCCAAGCTGGGTTCTAGGCCACTGAATAGTGTCCTAAATGAGCAAAATAATGTCTTTCCATTTCCAGAGTAGCTTTACCTCTGTAAGAGACAATCTGTCCATGGCTCCTTATGTCGCCCGACATCCTCGTTAAGTTCTCTTAACGAGGATGTCGGGCGACATAAGGAGCCATGGACGACAAGGGAACTCCCTGGGCAGACTGTCTCAAGACCTCTGCTTGGTGATAAAAGATATCATATGTAAAAGGGTGTGGCCCCCTATCATGGCTAACAAGTTGTATTCAGTTCCATACCATCAATGAAATCTAAGCTTGCGCACTTTACTTGTTGACACACATCGCACACACATTTTGAATGTCCATAATTGTCCAAACGTTGATTGAAAGTCTCGAGAGAGGCGTGTTGGGTGAACTCTCTAGTTCTTCCCAACACGTAACCAGACTCCCGGACCCAAAATCTCTTAAAATTAGGTTTTTCAATGTTTTCCTCTAAAAACGGCGTGGCGACTCTAAAAGAAATATCATTTTATTTTTCGGCGAGCGTTCATTCAGTGGCGACTCCCCTGGGGACAATCATTGAAAAACTTTTTCAAAACAAAAAAGAAGTTTTTCTTAAAAAAAAAGAGAGTCTAACTTTCTCCAAATCAACTTGGACAAATTTTTCATTCTTCTTGTGTGTGCATTTGTGTCATGTTGTGTCCTTTGCCTTGATTCCATGCTTATATGTTCTATCATGCTTTGGTATGTGATACTATCGAGAGACGGGGCTCTTTTCCTTTTTTGCTACTTGCTTGTTCTGTCAAAATAGAACAGGGCAGAAAAATACAGGGCTACAGCTGCTGGTAAATTCTGACATTTGGGGCAGTCCCCTTTTGTCATGCTTTGACTCATTCTTTTGCTTTTTCTTTTGCATACTGCATAAAAAAAAAAAAAAAAAAGAAAACCTTTTGCAGAAAAACAAAAAAAAAATATTTTCCTAGAAAATACCTTCACACTACTCGCACTCTACCCGCACATAGAGTTAGAACCCGGGAGTGTACGGACGGCATCGCGAAAAGCGACGTGTTTCGCTGAGTTTGAGCGCCTAAAGTCCTCCTAGCCTGTGAGTCAGCCAACACTTGTCCGTGACACACTTTCTACCGTGACCGGTTGGTTTTTGGCCAATACTTTCCAAAACATTTTAAACTCGGTTTTCAAAATTTTCTCACAAAGTCTGAGTCATGCTTCGTCAATCTTGGCATACTTTCCCTCTTCGTGTCGGAATCACGACATAATTCCAACGTAAGTACACGTTAAGATCTCTACATATCTCGACGTAGGTACATATCGATTTCTCGCCTTGGCTTCGTAAGAAGTCATGACGCGTTCTCGACATGTGTCAACACGGGACCATGTCGAATTCTTAACACATACTAACGGGAGTTATGCCGAAATTTCGCCACCAAGTGACGAGAGGCCATGCCAGATTTCCAACTCAAAGAGAGGAGAGGTCTTTGCGGTCTCGTACGTTCAAACGTACGTTCGACCCTCTCTCCTCCCGAGTTTAGACGTTGACTTGGAATTGGTTTTGAAAACCCCGAGTTTGACCTGTTTTGGCTTGTATGCCCATAGGTTCGTTCTCCCTTTCGGTTGGTGGGTTCCACGTGCCCTATAGGACCTCTGTCGGGATTGTCCGTCCCGGAGGTGCAATACAGGTGGAATACAGGGGGTCTATAGACGTAGTGATGGAACCCACTGATCCAGGAATAGCGTAGAATGCGAAAAAGAAGGTTTCCCCCTTTTCCAACCATTCCTAGGATTAATAAAAATCATTTTCAAAATATAAAAAATATAAAAAAAAGAAAAAGAAAAGCATATGCATGAGTCCGTCCTCAGCCTATCCTCTCCCCTGCCTAAAACCGTTCTCTCCCCCTTATAGCGAGCAAGTGTTGGGTCAGAGTTCCGGGCGGTCGGTTAATCAGTTTCTCTCCAGTCAGGGGTTCATTTCCAGCAGTCTCAGAAATGGCAGATTCGCAAGTCTCAGCGGGTTTGGGTCTGAATGCAAGTGTTGATCCAGCTCAGAATCAGAATGTCAGTCAGGGTGTAGGGCCAGATCAAGGTCAGAACACGGGGCCGAACACAGCTCAAAATGCCTCTCCTAGCAGTGGTTATGGCATGGGTCCTCACATGACACCCCCGGGAAGTCCATTTGTTAACCCTCACCCAGGTTTCAACTTCTCTCAAGAAGCTTCCCTCCGTGCAGCTCTCGAAGCCTCTCGAGCCCGTGAGGAAGCCGGTTGGGCTCGCTATGTCGAAGCAATGCGCATGCAAGGCGTTGCCGTAATCCGTCACCCCGATGGGTCGTACGAAGAAATCAGGGAAGAGCCCGATGTCACTATCACCGGCACCGGCTTTGTTCCACCATCCTCACCGAGGCAAAACCTTCACAATATGCCCCCACCAGTCTCCTATGGTGTGCCTGGCTCCCTCTCGATGCCAACTCATGGGGGTATGTCAAGACCTCCCCCTATCCCAGTATCTACTTATGGTATGCAATACGGGCTGAGGGGCGAATCAAGCTCCTTACCAAAGGTCAATGCTCAGGACCAGTTTATGTTTTATCCCCAGAACCAGCTTGGGCAGGGTCAGCAACCCAGTGGTGTCAATCAAGAACCGTTTGGGTATACTCAGAATCAGTTTGGAACTCGGAGTCAAAGTCCGTATAACAGCACGGGTCAGCCGTCCAACCCAACCTTCGGTGGTCAGTTTATGGCTCCTCATGATCAATCCAATCAGCAGCAGAGCGGGTATCGCCTGTCGGGAAGCCAGATTTGCCAGGATCAGATCCCGCAATATCCGCAACCCCAATTCCAAAACAACATCCCTCAGCCGGCAGTTTGTTCCCCTCTCACCCAACATCTGTACGGTTCCACCCCATATTCAGCTCCATGCACCGGTGTCAGGTCCCCTGCCCATGGTCAGTTCGGCAGCCAATCAGTACAGTTCGGGCCCCGTAATCCCGATGTCCAATTCAATGGGTATGACATGTACGGGAATAGAATCCCCAGCTCGATTGGTTTATTGGACAGCAATGTCAGCATGCCCAGTACTTTTGGTCTTCCTTCGGCTGCCTCGCCCATCAGATCCATGCCAGAATTTCCAGTACCATCTTCAACGGTAGCTCCAACTGTAGGGCAACCCCCATCTTCCGAAATTTTGAGTTTGAAGGAAGAATTGAAGTATGTGAAAGAACAGTTGCACAAGATGACTTTCGGGTCAGACGTGGTCAATTCTGTAGAGCTCAAGGACTCTAAGGCCCTCCCGAAGAACTTCAAGATGCCCCCCATAACTAAGTTTGAAGGCTCCACATGCCCTAAAACTCACATAAATAGCTACATCATGTCAATGGGTGCCAAAGGGGCCACCGAAGAGATGCTAGCCCTCTACTTTCACCTATCCCTCGACGATTCCCCGCTAAGATGGTTTCTCGGCCTTAAACCAGAAGCAAGGGCTACGTGGTCTCAGATCAGCGACGCTTTCCTGGATAAATACAAAGGAAGTGTCGAATGGTACACCACCCGTAGTGACCTGATCGGCACCATCCAGAGGCACGACGAGTCCGTAACAGACTTTTATAAGAGGTGGAACAAGAAGCTTAATGAGTTGGCTCACCCAATTCCCCTCTCTGACGAGAAGTCCATCTTCCTTTCATGTGTCAAGCCATCCGTCAGGGAAGCCATTGGCCGGGGTACTACCCGAATCTGCGAGAAATGGTGAGTGCGAGGTGAAAGCGAGAATGCTACCTATTCCATTGTTCCAAGCTCTACCCCTGTCACTCCAAAGGGTAAAGAAACTGTTGTCTCCAACTCCGTCAACTACATTCAAGGGGAGAAGGGTCAGTTATCTGGCCGTGGTGGAGGAATGCCTCAGCGGCAGAAATTTGATGATTTGGGGATGCCAACTGAGGAGGCATTTAATGGTTTGGTAAAGGCTGGGCTGATCAAGCCTCTGGATAATTACAACCCGGTCAAGGCAAATCCCAATCTGGACACTAGCAAGTTTTGCCTCTACCATCAGTACCCTGGACATGTTACCAATGACTGCGTCCCTTTAAAGCTGCTCATCCAAAGGCTTATTGATGAGGGGAAGATCGAGAAGGCTCCTCGCCCCAATGTGATTACCAATCCACTTCCGTGATCTTCACCAGAACCCAGGGCCCTCTCATCCAATATTAATACAGTCAATCAGTCTTTGTAGGATCTAGATTGTCTGTTTGTTTCTTTGATAAATGTCCTTTATCGGACAAGAGTCTGTCAAGTCCACGTTGGACTAGTTTTTTCTTCTAATAATAAAAGTCTTTGTTTCTTTTCCTGCTAGACTCGAGACATCAGTTGCCCACCCACGTTACAATTAATTGAAATGGTCTTATCCTAGATGATCACCTTTGCTGCTCAATCACTAATGCTTTGAAATAACTTATGTTTAAATTAATCGGAGTGAGAAAATCAATTAATATCCTTCTCAAATTGGGGCTTACCAACTCCCCATCTTGCATTTCATATGCTCACAATCTCTTCGTTGACCAAGAATTTGCATGAATCTTTCTCATTTAAAGTTTAAGCAAGCAACGAAGACTTAATTTCGTTTAGGTCATCCGGTAGGGATTGCGGTTGAAGCCTTTCACCCTAGGGAAGCCATTACCTCACCCTCACCAAACAATATCCTTTCATTTCAAGATCGGCATGTTTTGAAACCCCATCTAGCCATCACCTTTCCTCCTTGCTGAGAGAAGTCCAAGCAATGCCAAGAAGTTAGCTTCGAGAGTTGGCAAAGTATAAAAGATTCAAGTCATGAAGGAAGGAAAGATAATCCTCAACTCCTCAAAGAGGCCTTCCAAATTCTAGAAAGAAGGATTTTAAATCCTCACAATTCAGCAAAAAATTCCCGACTTCTCGAGAAGTTCTCCCATGATCAAAAAAAAAAAAAAAAAAAAAAAAAGAGGCCCGCTCTCGATAGCTTGGACTTCCTCTCACCATTACCTTAAAATCAATCCAGATCCATCCTCTCGATTTTAGAGGATATTCCCATTTTCCTTAACCAATTCCAAGCCATCCTCTCAATTTTAGAGGATATTCCCTTTACCATTACCCTTGCCTTTGGTCAAAATCAAAATTTGAAATCAATCTTCCTCGCCTTAGATTTCCCAAACATATCCCCTCAAGCCAACCTCTCATTTTTAGAGGTTCAGTCAGTAAAAGGCCTAGCCGACCTCTCATCTTAAGAGGTCATGACATTCCAAATCACCCGATGGCCGATCGAAGCCCGGAAACCCAGCTACGGTCTCTACCGGATAGTAATTTCATTCCAATATCTTCGAGAGCTAAATCAAATTAGTGCTTCATTGCTTGCTTAAATCAGAGTCGAATCCATCTTGGCTCAAAAGATCATCAATCTAAGATTATGCAAATTCAATCCACCCATTCAACACTTCATGTGAGCATATTTCATTTCTCCTCCTCAAACACTTGCCGCGGATGTCCCACTGGGGCTTCGCGTCTGTGTCTTTCATGGACACTCCAAGGGGACATGATCTTCAATCCCCCAATTCTCAAAATCCTCGAGGGTCCCCCAAATCTCAAGTTTTCACATTCATTCTCTTCATTCGGGATAAGCCCGAACTACGGCGACCTGAGCTCCTCATCATGGAGGGGAACGTAGGCAACCATAATTGGTCCGATCGAAATCACAAATAAATCTCAAAAATCCGGTCTCATCAAGGACCGTCCCTATACACTTTCCATCCTTCCGAATTTGATCTCGATATCAGTTAGTTTTCTCCTTGTGATTAATCAAAATATTTGTTCATATCAGACTTAGTGTTTGAATAACCGGAACATCAATAAAGGGTTTTTAGCAGCTTTGTGATCATCATGAGTAAGACAAGTTTTCAAGTGTCTCGACAAGTCTTCTCTCTCTCCGTCATAGGGAAATAGAGCCAAACACTGTCTTTCTGTCAGCAGGGGCTTCCAAACACTTTTTCACACCTTGTCGTGTTTATACTCTCTCAAAAGAGTCAAACCCAAAGCAAGTGTGTCATACACAAATTCGAGATTCATTCCCACTTTTCAAAAAATGTGCCCCTGTACGTATATATTTCCAAGTCTGTGACTGATTGACTAAGGTCTGGAAAGATGGGTGCCTCCTGGGTCGTGTGATGATTATGCCTGTAACAGGATTGCGTTAGACCTCTCATCATAACATTCCATTTTGGGCCAAATATTGGATCTGGGCGATGATGCCAAGGTTGAAGATGAACTTTGGGGCTGCCGTGACTGCTGGAATTTGCCTTTGGCAAAGTTGTCCTTTTACAAATGCTGGGGCTAGTTTCCCAAGAAAGTCAGTAAACGTGACCATCCATCAGACGTCAGAACTGGCTGCATCTGCAGCACCCCATCGGCGATCCGATACTTGCTCAAAACCTGTCCAAAGCAGCCCAAAACTCTATATCCACTCTCCCTACTCACCAGCCGCTTGGGAGAGGATTTGGCACACTTTGCACCCAAATACATCACCAACCCCCAACAAATGCCATCCTTCTTGCCATTTCTTGGGACGGACTAATACATATAAACAAATAAGCCTAGATGCTATCAATGGAATGCATTAGTTGCACAATACAAAGATTTTATTTTACAAAGTGAGAAGCAATAGATTAGTGCATGCATTGTTCCTTCTCTCTATCTAAGAGTCCAAAGCATGACAAAAGGGGATTTCCGCGATCACTCCGACTCGGGATCATCCTCCTCATCCTCCTCGGAGCCGCTGTCGTCTTGGACGCTGCCTACCTCCTCCTCAGAGCCGATATGCTCCTGGCCGTCGCCGCCACCCTCCTATACCTCGTGGATCTCGCCATCCGAATCATCATCATCCTCATACTGGGCCCAAGGCCGGGGCTCGCCATAATATCCATGCCACTCAGGCACTGTGGCAAGCGGGGGGCTGGAAAGGATCATCCTCACCATCATCATCAAAGGCCCGTCTTGCAATGACAAATGAATCAAAAGTCCATCTTGAAGTGGCAAATCATCGTCAAAAGTCTGTCTCGCAACGGCAATGTTCATCATGCAGCCAGTCTGGCAATGGGCAAGTCCTCAACAGCCCGTCTTGCAACGGCAATTCATCAGCAATACCCGTCTCGCAACGGCAAATTAACAGCAGAATCCGTCTTGCAACGGTAATATCAACCACAAAGTTCGTGTTCTACCCGACAAATATTTCCAAAGTCAGCCAATCACTTCAAGTGATCATCGTGCGCACAACCCTTGCAGGTAAGCACAGCACAGGTATGAAAGCATATCTCATTCACCTGCAAATCATCATTACTTTCTCAGATAAAGTCATTTCAAGTCATAGAGTTCATCTCGCGATCCTTTTGAGTTTATCTCGGACACCTATTTGGGCTTGTTCCCATACCTCTTTAGGCTCGTTCCTATCCGTAGGCTTGTTCCTACACCTATTTTGGGCTTGTTCCCATACCTCTTAGGCTCGTTCCTATTCGTAGGCTTGTTCCTACACCTATTTTGGGCTTGTTCCTATATCTCTTTAGGCTCGTTCCTATCCGTAGGCTTGTTCCTACACCTATTTGGGCTTGTTCCCATACCTCTTTAGGCTCGTTCTTATCCGTAGGCTTGTTCCTACACCTATTTGGGCTTGTTCCCATACCCAGCTAGGCTTGTTCCTATGCGTAGGCTTATTCCTACACCTCTAAAGGCTCGTTCCTATATCTCGCTAGGCTTGTTCCTATGCGTAGGCTTGTTCCTACAACTCTTCAGGCTTGTTCCTTTGCTTCTTTAGGCTTGTGCCTATACCCTTTGGGTTTATTCCCATACCTCTTTAGGCTCGTTCCTACCCGTAGGCTTGTTCCTACACTTCTATAGGCTCGTTCCTATACCTCGCTAGGCTTGTTCCTATGCGTAGGCTTGTTCCTACATCTCTATGGGCTCGTTCCTATATCTCGCTAGGCTTGTTCCTATGCGTAGGCTCGTTCCTACACTTCTATAGGCTCGTTCCTATACCTCGCTAGGCTTGTTCCTATGCGTAGGCTTGTTCCTACACCTCTAAAGGCTCGTTCCTATATCTCGCTAGGCTTGTTCCTATGCGTAGGCTTGTTCCTACAACTCTTCAGGCTTGTTCCTATGCTTCTTTAGGCTTGTGCCTATACCCTTTAGGCTTATTCCTACACCCCTTTAGGCTCGTCCCTATAATTCATTTGGGTTCGAAAACCCCCCTCTCTCAGTCTTTCACAAATATCATTACCAAGATCAATGGCCCGGAACGGCCTTAAACTACCCGGTCTGGAAAGACCGTACAGATTTCCACAACACAATGGCCCGGAACGGCCTTAAACTACCCGGTCCGGAAAGACCGCACAGATTTCCACAGTCAAATTAGCGGGTGACTCCCAAAGAAAAAAGTCAACATTTCCAGCGGGTGACTCCCAAAGAAAAAAGTCAACATCCCCAGCGGGTGACTCCCAAAGAAAAAAGTCAAATCAGCGGGCGACTTCCCAAAGAAAAAAGTCATATCTTTCAGGGTGACTCCCCATCAAAACAGTCCAACCAGCGGGTGACTCCCAAAGAAAAAGTCAACATCCCCAGCGGGTGACTCCCAAAGAAAAAAGTCAAATCCTCGAGTGACTCCCCATAGAAACAATCAATCTTCGGGGTGACTCCCCTTGGAACAGTCAATCTCGGGTACAAACGCCCATCTTCGGGGTGACTCCCCTTGGAACAGTCAATCTTGGGTACAAACGCCCATCTCCGGGGTGACTCCCCTTGGAACAGTCACTTTCGGGTACAAAACCCGTAGCCTTTCATTTGGCACCCCATCCTCAACGAACTACGATTCGGCTTGATTCCCCCACGGGATACGTAGGAATCCTCTTCATAAGAGGTCCAGCCACTTGACCATCTTGGTCACCTTTTTCCTCGCCATTCGTGTCCGGCTCGGGATTCTCATTTTTTATCGACGACCCCGCTTCCCGTGGAAGTGACATCGCCGAGGGGCTCTGTGAGTACCCCGATCCGAACTCAAGTTTTGGATTCAAATTAATTAAATTCGGGCTTGCATAAATTGCTAAGAATGCAATTAGAGTCCAAAGGTTCAAGCAGCCCATCAATCCATTGGGCCTGCCAGCCACTCGGCCCATTATGGCCAAAAGATGTACGCTGTCGGACGACATGGACATTAAGGCGGTTTAACTGCCCCTGTCGTCCGACATAGGAAGCCCATCAGGATGCCTATAAATACAAGGAATGGCTGATCATTTTGGGGGAGGCAAGGAAGAGAGCAAAAGGGAGGATTAAATTCTGAGAGCAACATCAGTAAAATAGGGGGAAACTCTTGCCAAATAGAGTCTCTCTCTCTCTCTCATACACACACACTCACCTCCCTCCTCACACACACACACTTCAAGGTCAAGACTCCAAGAAGCTTCCTTTGTTGGTGATTGAAGGGGTAGACACCATACTATTGGTGATTCTACCTTGTGGACTACAATAGGTAGCCACTAAACCTTTCTCCCTCTTTTAAAGTCTTTAATTATATCTTGCATGCATACTTGCTCTCATACCATGTAGAAATTGGGATTTTGCATGATAAAGGTGGTGGAGGAGTGAATCTTCAATATTCACTTCTCCCCACCTCAGATCTGGACATTTGGTGGTACACACACCAATAAAGTTTCAATCTTTGCCTAGCTACATTGGGTTAGGAAGTGATGGAAACTTCAAAGTGGCCATAAAACGTGTGATTTATCACATTTGGTCACTAAAGCCATGTGATCTTCCCATAATACCCATATTATAGTATTATATTACTGTCTACAGTCAATAAATATGCTTGGTTTGCTTGGGGAACAAAGGAGGAACCAAACAGACTGAAGGGCACTGAAACAGGCTCCCCATGTCGTGCGACATAGGTCTCCATGGAGATCCTGTGTCATACGACATGGGACTCCCAGAAGGCTGTAATGCCATTCTTGGACTTCAGATCTGCTAGGTTTATCCCCTTTGTGACTCAAAGCCTACCTAAGCATCTTCTGGCTCATAAGCCACTATTTGGGTGCCTAAAATCAGTTTGGGTGCAACCTATTTTATGGAAGAGGATCACCGTATGACATAGACGACATCAAAGGCTCTATGCCATATGACATCCGTGTCGACAAAGTCTATCGTGACTTTGTCCACTCCCACCAACCCCAAGCTGGGTTCTAGGCCACTGAATAGTGTCCTAAATGAGCAAAATAATGTCTTTCCATTTCCAGAGTAGCTTTACCTCTGTAAGAGACAATCTGTCCATGGCTCCTTATGTCGCCCGACATCCTCGTTAAGAGAAGTCCTGTGTCGGACGACAAGGGAACTCCCTGGGCAGACTATCTCAAGACCTCTGCTTGGTGATAAAAGATATCATATGTAAAAGGGTGTGGCCCCCTATCATGGCTTACAAGTTGTATTCAGTTCCATACCATCAATGAAATCTAGGCTTGCGCACTTTACTTGTTGACACACATCGCACACACATTTTGAATGTCCATAATTGTCCATCCTAACTTCACATAATTCATCAAAAACATAATTAACACATAAAACTTCACAAGTAGCATAAATGGCATAAAATGAGATACTACCAGCCCAACCCCACGTGCTCAATGTGTGCTAAAATAGTGCCTAATATTAGATTCGTGACACCCATGTTATCACAAAATACAGTTAGGGTTTCACTTTTCAATCCATAATCCTTTATCATTTGGTTCATCCACAATAATTGGGTACAACAACTACCTAATGCTACATATTTTGACTCAGCATTAGACAAAGAAACACAGTTTTATTTCTTACTAAACCAAGACACAAGATTAATCCCTAAATAGAAACACCCTCCAGTGGTGCTCTTCCTATCATCCGTATTTCCAGCCCAGTCGAAATCACTAAATCACTAAATCGCACTAAGTTTGTGTTGGTATCTCTTGTGTAGCTTAACCCCAAGTGAGCGGTACCCCAACATATCTTATAATATGTTTCACAGCTTTCAAGTGGAATACTTTGAAGTTAGCTTGATACCTAGCACAAATGCACACACTGAACATTATGTCAGGTCTGCTAGTTGTAAGATATAACAAGCTCCCTATCATACTCCTGTAGAGGGTATGATCAATACTTTCACCCTCTTCATCTTTACAAAGCTTTTGGGATGATCCCGTAGGGGTTTTCAAGTGTGAGGCATTTTCAAGTCCAAATTTCTTTACCAAGTTTTTATCATACTTGGATTGTGAAACTGACATTCCTTCTTTAGTTTGAGTAATTTGAAGGCCAAGAAAGAATTTCAGTTCCCTTACCATACTCATTTCGAATGTGGATGTCATACTTTTAACAAACATTTCAAGTAAGTCATTAGTAGTAGCACCAAAAACAATGTCATCCACATATATTTGAGCAACAAGCATGCCTTTTTTATTTTTCTAAACAAACAAAGTCTTATCAACCTCTCCTCTTTTAAAACCAAGTTGAATTAGGTGCTCAGTCAGTCTACCATACCAAGCACGTGGGGCTTGTTTAAGACCATAGAGTGCCTTTTTCAACTTATAGACATGATTTAGTTTAGAGGGTTCCTCAAACCCTTTAGGTTGCTCAACAAAAGCTTCCTCGTTCAAAACACCATTTAGGAACGCACTCTTGACATCCATCTGATGTAGAGTGATTTTTAAGTATCATGCAATAGCTAGCAACAATCTGATAGAGTCAATGTAGGCTACGGGAGCAAATATTTCATCAAAGTCCACCCTTCCATTTGGGTGTAGCCATGAGCCACCAAACGTATTTTGTTCCTTACTATATTGCCTTATTCATCAGATTTATTCTTAAATATCCATTTGGTCCCAATCACATTGACGTGAGAAGGCCTAGGAACTAAGAACCAAATGCCATTTCTCTTAAACTGGATTAATTCCTCTTGCATGTCATTAATCCAATTTTCATCTTTCAAGGCTTCCATGACATTTTTTGGCTCATAATTAGGAACAAAACAACAAGATCTTACCTGATTGTACACATATTGTACACATAACAGACCTGCAAGGTCACGGTAATTGACCATTTTTCCTCATGTTTCATGCCTTCATCCACTTCCCCTATAAATTGGGATGTGGGATGATTTCCCTGTACTCTGGAAGGTATATCCCTTTCTCTGCTTACATCTTCTTATCAGTTTCAGAATCTGAACCTTGGTTATCAGCTGTTTGACCGCTTGTGTTGTCAGTTGTGTGAACAACTGGTTGTACAACTGTTTGCACATTAGACTTTTCTGCAATTTTATTCACCTCTGCTGGTTCAAATTCGTCATTAATTGGTTCTGGCTCCCAAGTACAACCTGTAATATCATCCTCAACAGTTTTGACATTAAGATCAGTTGCATCATCAAAAATAACATTTATGGATTCCATGACAGTTTTGGTTTTGAGATTATAAACTCTAAATGGCCTACTATTTATTGAGTAACCAATGAAGATGACTTTGTCACTTTTAGAATCAAACTTAGAGAGATACTCACGTTCATTCAAGATGTAACTGATGGAGAAAAAATTCCTCTAGTAATAAAATCCGAGCAAGTGGACTCACTACCGGTGTAGTAATATGCACAAGCAGGGGTCGAACCACAGAGACTCATTGGTTTTAACAAGTAAATTTAATTAATGCTTAAAGTAACAAACTGGGTTTTGATTTGGTTTATTAAAACTAAGCAACGAAAGAAAATTAAAACAATTAAGCAACTAAAGTAACAATTAAGCAAGCTAGCAAACGAAATTCAAGGATTTAACAACTAGCTCACGGATTAGGTTCACCACATATTATCCCTTTATGCCCTTTTGAATGATAAAATATTAATTGGGTTTAGGGTTTCTTCGCTTTTGTAAGAATTGGGACGGTTCGATTGCCGGATTGCAATTCTTTTATTGAATAGTTATCAATTATCACGCAAGATCAAACTGACAACAACTCAATTTATTAAGCACCAAAGAATTAATGAAACCTAGCCTCAATCGATTCACGCAAGATCATCAATCGAGTCTAATCATCCTAATAGTGTTCATGCACAATTCCCCACGCAAGTGCAGGACTTGTACCAAATAAAAATTAAGAATACTAGAATGAACTAACTCCACAATTAAATGAAACTTAAATATATAGCATAAAGTTCAAATACGGGCTACACCAATCCGTGAACTACTAAGAAATTAGCTACTCATGTTCCGGATAAACATCACAAAACATGAATAGCAACAAAACATCAAACCTGAAATCCTTGCAAAAACCTTGAAAATAAAAGCTTGAATCCTTGAAAAACCTAAGCAAGAAAATAAAATCAAAAGTACCTAATAATAAAAACTAAAGGAAATATATATAGTCCCCCTTTGACTCCTAAGGCAATCAGGAAAAATAAAAGAAACCAAATCTTTGAAAATCTGTGCCATCTGCTCTGCTGACGTCATGATACGCGCCTGGGCACGAGTCGTGCTAATTGGCACGAGTCGTGCCTTTCAGTCCAAGTCGTGATAACGACTCGTGCCACATGCCTCCAATCGTGCTGAGTAGTTGTACTGGAAATAACCATGGCCTCCACTCGTGAGAACGAGTCGTGCCAAAGGTCCCCATTCGTGCTGAGTGGCTGGTTGAAATTGGCTTGACTCCATTCGTTCCCAAGTCGTGCTCCACTCTTCTTCAGTCGTTCCCCACTCGTGCCAAATGCAGAATTGCCCCATTTTGACTCAGCTTTGACCTGGCCCTCGTCCCTTGACCATGTTTGACTCTGAGCTCGAACTTTGACCAATTTACTGCCCTTTTTCTACTGACAATGGACTTGCACGCTCCATGAAGTTTTACAACCAAATACACATAAAAAGCCAAAAATAACCCCAAAGTACATAATTTTCTCACTCACCCTCACATAACAAAATGTCATTCAAATACATCAAAACTAAACTAAATACATCAAAATTCATCGTAAATAATCCAGAAACATAGGTAAAATAATATGTATAAAATCCGCTCATCAGTAACAAATACACCCAAAAACATAAAAGTATTTTACCGTGGGTTTCTTTCCAAGTAGGATCTCATAGGGAGTCATGGTACTTCCAGTTCTTAGAAAGACACGATTCCCCACATGACGTGCTATGTTCACAGCTTATGCCCAAAAAAATTTCGACATATTTTTAGAGCTCAATATCACTACAGCCATTTCTTGTAATGTGCAATTTTTCCTTTCTGCTACCCCATTTTGTTGAGGGATTTTGGGGGCTGAGAACTCATGAGTAATCCCCTTTGAATCGCAAAAAGCTGAAAAAGTGGCATTTTCAAATTTAGTACCATGATCTGATCTGACTCTAATGGCTTTTAGACCATATAAGTTTTTGACCTTTTTGTACCAAATTTTAAATTCATCAATGGTGTTGGATTTTTCCCTTAAAAAGATTACCCAAGTATATCTAGAACAATCGTCCACACACAAAACATTATTTTTTCCGAGACATGCTTTCCACCTCTATAGGACCCATTAGGTCAGTGTGAATCAATTCAAGACACCTTGAGGTTCCATGATTTTGAACCATTTTATGACTCGATTTGGTTTGTTTCCCCTTTTGACAAGATGCAGACACACTTAATTTCTTCAAGTCCAATTTGGGCAAATCTTTTGCAGCCCCAAAGTTAATTAAGTCTCTGATTTTTCTTTCACTGGCATGACCAAGATTTTGGTGTCAGATAGTAGTTTCATCAATTTTAGTGGAAAAACATGACACATTGTAGCGATGCTGAATTTTTTTAACATCTCTGAGTCGCCACCTATATTATTCGTTTGGAAACATAGAAAAACCATTTTGAAATAGATTTTGGGTTCGGGGCTTAGGTTATGAAATGGGAAGGTCAAGGAGCACGCATTCTACCCAATCTGGAGATCGGTCTTGCTAAAGAAAAGAGAGGTTTTTAAAGAAAGAAAAGATTTCAAACAATAAGTAAAGTAAAGATCCATTTAACGGGGTTAAACGGAAATAGAGGATCGATTGCTTTGAGACCATCCCCATGATTTGGGGAGGCTCTAGGCTAATCCTTGATTTGATGTATTTATACCACTCTAACAATCAATTAGAAAGGAAAGAAAGGTTACCTTGCGTGAGGCAATTCGGGCAGAGTTTCGACTCAAGTTTAGAGTCAAACCTTGACACGGACGGAGCTTCGCCTCAATCCTTTGATTCGAGCTATGAAGTTTGTTTATCAACAAGGTTGACAAACAAACTTTATGGTGATTTTAGGGGTGATTTACAGGAATCTTTCGAGGAGAAAAACCAGTAAATGTGGGGGTTTTTACTTGGGATTTTCAGGATCAGAAATACTGAAAGTCTTCAGGTATTTATAGGTGTTGGAGAGGTGTTGAAGATGAGATCAAACACCTTGGGAAGGCTCCAGAATCCAAACTTCATTGGCTGGCCGGATGGATAAAGTTTTATCCCGAAAGAGGTTGAAATCGACGAGGAAACTGATATCTACAATCTGCAGAACTCCTTTATCTCGCGCGAGACAAGCTATTCCGCGCGAGATAAGGCAGTCTGCGGACAATTGTGCCCTTCCCTCGTTATCTCGTATGCAGTTTAGTCCCAAACTAACGGTAGTTAGCCAAAACATAATGAAACATGATGAAATGGTGGATTTCTACTTCTTGACTCAAGGCGAGATTTAGAGTGGTATAAATGTGATCCGATGGGTTCAGAATGGGGTGTCTACAGAGCCCCTCGTTGACAAGTCTTATGGAAGAAGTCATGTTGACGATAGAAAAGACATCATTCTGAACATCGGGATGGTCGGGCCGCATGGCTTCCTACGTATCTCTATCGGTGAATCAGACCATAACGTAGTTCGACTCCAAAACACGAAAAGGCTGCTTTAGGTATTTTGAAAATCATTTTGAAAATCGAGGAGATTTTGTTTTTGAAAAGGTAAATTCATACTGAGGAATCAAATCAAGACCCAATTCTGAATATACCTGTCTGTCTGAAGATTCGCCAGTTTGGGCTCCGAACCTGCGGGGAAAGATGTTAGAAAGCAAAGATTTACCTGTTCGGTCTTTTTTTTTTAGACTGAAGTGAGTGACGATCCTGGCGATTCAGGACCGAGCTTTTGTTGAGGTGACGATCCTGGCGATTCAAGATCAGGCTTTTATTGAGGTAAGTATTTGACATACTAACCCTAGATGCTTGACACACCTAATTGGTGACGATCTTGGCAATTCGGGACCGAGCTTTTGGTTGGTGAGTACTCAACATACTACCCGTAGATGCTCGATACACCAAATTGGTGACGATCCTGGCGATTCAAGATCGGGCTTTTTTGTTGGTGACTATCTTAGCGATTCTAGACCAGGATTTTTGTTGAGGTAAGTATTTGACATACTGACCCTAGATGCTTGACACACCTAATTGGTGACGATCTTGGCGATTCAAGACCGGGCTTTTGTTGAGGTAAGTATTTGACATACTGACCCTAGATGCTTGACAAACCTAATTGGTGACGATCCTGGCGATTCAAGACCGGGCTTTTTTGTTGGTGATGATCCTGGCAATTCAGGACCGAGCTTCTGTTGGAATATGCTTGACGCATGGCACTTGACGTGATGGATGTTTGACACGATGGATGCTTGACGCGATGGTTGCTTGACCCACTTAATTGGATGCATTGATATATGGTAAGCAAAATCCAAAAACTCAACATGTTTGATCTGAAAGTAGGCACTTGACCTGCTTTACGCACTTTAATTCCTGCAAGAGGGTTAGCGAAAGCATTTGCATAACAACATATATTCACTTAAGCATTTGTTTGTTCAAGACTATCAATGTGCACTCGACTCCAAAAATCAGCGGGGAGAATGAGTTCTATTATGTGAGAATTGAAAATTGTTAGTGATTTAGATTTTGGTTAGAAGACCAACTCGTGAGGTCCATCTAAAGATCGAATGAGACAATCGTCTAATAGGATTCCGTTGAGATAACCCAAGCTCAACGCTAAGGTTCAGGATACTTCAAGATTATTTTTTTGTTGTCCTAGGACTTTTTCATCATCAAGCCCCTAAGTTTCTCATGTGATGATCATTGACGGAACAAGGTCTAAACCACTCCAATGGCTTTTGCTATGTAGAACTTATGCTGCATTTTCCAAAGCGCGTATTTTCCAAGGCTTCTCTTGACACAAAGCCCCAAGACTTCTTGTATGTTGCAGATAACTTCGTGAACATGGCTTGTGAGGCTGCGCGAATTGAAGAAGGGTCCCCTCCTTTTTCCCTTTGAAATTTTTTTTCTTTGTGACACCCTGGTTTTTGCCTAGACCGCCCTTTCGGGTTTTCAATCTAGCGGGCATCTCTTTTGCGTCTTTTGTTTTTGCACTCTAACTTTTGCCTAGGCCACTCTTTACGAGTTTTCAATATAGCGAGCCACTTTTTTTTTTTTTTGAAAAGTATGTTTACTCGAAGGGGACTCAGTTGGAAGAATCTCGTTAAGGAGAAAGATGAGATTTTCAAGTTTAGTTGAGGAGAGACGGACTCTGTTTTTTTTTGGAAGGTGATCCAAGCATTGACTCTTTTTGGGGGAGTATATTCTCTAATGATGAGAGTGAGAAGAAAAAGGGAAAAGCTCCTAATGCAAATTTGATTACTCTTAAGAGTATTGAATGAACGCTCGCCGAAAAAATAATGAGAATAGGAAGTCGCCACGCCGTTTTTAAGGAAACAATGAAAACCTTTTGAAAGAGAAAATGGGTTCGGGAGTCAGGTTACGTGTTGGGAAGAACCGAGAGTTCACCCAACACGCCTCGTCCGTAAGTCTTTCTATGTTCAACATTCAACTCATTCAAGAGTGTATGCGAAGTGTGTATGACAAGATATGTATTAAAATGCAAATCAACGCTTTATTTTATTGCTCAAAAAAAGGGGGATAAAACTTGTGAACAATTGACTCTGGGGGGCCACATCCCATTTTACATCGAGGACTGAATACGGATTATAACTGAAACTGAACCTTCTATACAGGGCTTATTGTGTCGCGTGACACAGGACCTGGTGGGTCAATTGTGTCGCGTGACACTACAAGACGCTATGCAGGGGTTTTACAAATACTCAGACCACAACCACATAATCACCTCAGATGAGTGCAGATATTGAGGATCTATACTCTGTTCTGAGTGACAAGCAAACAAGATCAACAAATTACAACTGAAATGATGATCCTCTGCAGATGGTCACGATGTGTCGCGTGACACAGGACTCCAAATGTCCAATTGTATCGCGTGACACAAGTTTACCATCTGCAGGGATCTTACAACTGAGCAACAGATCCCACAGATACCAAATCAAATCAAGGAATTATACCAAATTAACTCAGAAACAATGAATTAACGATGAATTGACCAAAGGAGTATGGATATGGGAGATCCACACTCCCTTGACAACCAAATTGCAATTACAAATAAGATCACATTATGAACATGCAATTGGATCAAGCAAATCGAATTTAAACAGAGAAATGGCAGTTGCCACTTGATAATCCGAGGAGGATGGAGCCTGATTATCAAGTGGAGGGGAAGGAATTGCAATTAAGCAAGTAGTAAGAGAGAGAGAGAGAGAGAGAGAGAGAGAGAGAGATGGACTTGTTACCCTTGTAGATCCACCACCAATACACCAAGTTAGGTGTATTGGCCTTCAATTCAGTTTCTGGACGTGGAATCGAACACAGATGGGGTGCTAGCCTTCAAAAATTCAGTTGGCAAGGTTTGTATGAAGGTGGATAGTTGAAGTGTCTAGGAGGGAGGTTGAATTGGTAAGGGTTAATAGGTGTTGTGTGTGGAAGGAGGAGAGAGATTGGTTCTGGGGGGATTTTGACAAAGTGACGTTAGGAGGGGAAATTGGGGATCCCAAAATGAGAGGCAGAGGGCTCTATTTATAGCTGCTGTTGATGGGCATGAAGTGTCGCATGACTTCACGTATCCACTTTCCATGCTTCGATCTGTCGCACGACTTAAGCAAGCAATAACTATTTTTGGCGCCAAAAGCTGCTTCTAGAATACTCTGAATTAATTCCTGAAAAGTCCAAAGCAATTAATTCCCTGTAGGTCCTTTTGTCCGGGAAAAATAGTAAAAAATACTTCCTTTGCGAGAAACTCATAAAATGTTTCCGAAAGTCTCGAAACAGACCGGGAATTTACCAAAATGCCCCTTAGTGCGATTTTATCACATTAAAATACGCCTAAAAGGGTCGCGAATTGAATTGGCGTACTTACAAGTATATGTAGTGATTGACTGGGGGAGGAAAGGTTAGGAAGCCCCAGTTTTGATGCTTGAATTTCAAGAGTGTGTATGAGAATGACTAAGAGGAAGCCCCTAGACTCAACAAAGAATGCTATATGGCTCAAAAATCTTGAAAAGTTGTTCTACTTTTAATGGACCTTTCATCATCTAGAAATTTCTTAACGAGTTTGAAAAGAAAGTCAATCATTAGCATGACTTAAGGCTAAACATTTTTCTTTATGGATGGATGTTGAAAGTCTTCTTCATCTGCGCTGCCATTCAGGCTTCATGGTAAGAGGATGTTGAGGAATCCTCTTTTATTCGTTGGTATCACTTGACTCTTCTCCTTTGTGGGAGAGTCCTTCTTGCCTTTGTTGAAATTTCATCCTTGTTGTGGGGCGATGAAGGCTTGAGAGTTTTTTTTTTTTGATGCTCTATTTTTGCCTAGGACGATTTGAGGAGTTTCGACCTAGCGAGCCTTTTTTTTTAAATTTATTTTTGTACTCTCAAAGCCTTGAATTGAGTAGCCCCACTCTTCTTGGGATGAATGTTGGTAGCAGTGCCTTTGGCTTCCTTCGCTTGTTGACCTTAGACTTTCAACATGAGTAATGTTTAGCCTTAAGACTTCTAATGATAGTTTTCATTTCAAACTTGTTTAAAGGTTTCTATTTTTCGTGACTATTTAAGGAATCAGAGTCCATTATTCGGCATGGATTAAATGATACTCATAAAGAAAACAACTCTTGGGAAAGTGTTTAGGATAAAGAGATAACTTTTATTGATAAGGAAATTAGAAACAGACTCGATAGTTCACTTGACACAAACTAGAGAGGATAGAGATGGACTAGAATGACAGAACGACTCTTCGAGAACATACTAGGAAGTTGGCCTAATCTATATTTTTTTCTTTCTTTTTCTTTTCTTTTTTTTTCAAAGGAAAGAGGGAGAGGACAATCGGAGCCCCAAGGCGGTGATGCTTCAGTTGATCTTGCCGGCTTCATACAAGTCTTGGATGGTATCCCTCAAATTATATCAATTGTTGGTGTCATGACCACTAAACTGATGGTAATCGCAAAATTTGCCATGGTCCCAATCTTCTCTCATTTTCTTAGGATGATAGTCTTCCATTGGCTTCAACTTTCCTTGGCCTACTAGATCATCGAACATTTCCTTAAGAGTAGTCCTTTCAAAATCATAGGTACGACTGGTGCTCCCCTTTGTTGGACAATTCTCCTTTTCTGAATTCTTTCTAAGACGGATCAATTCATCAATTCTAATGCCCGATTTATGGAGCTCGAGGAAACTAGGGAAGCAATTGTCGACAAGCTTCTCTTGGTACTCTTCGCGGAGACATTGAAGTAGGATATGAATTTGTTTGTCTAGGCTTGGCCTATCAACGATTTCAGTCAGTTTGGCCCTCCATCTTTTGACGAAGTCTGCGAATGATTCATTTTGTTGTTGCTTAGTTTGCTCAAGGTCTCTCCTAGTAGTACGGTAGGTAGTGTTGTCCTCAAATTGTTATTGGAAGGTACGAATGGCGAGTGGCCAATCAAGCCTTGTGGAGAGTGGAAGGGTCATGTACCAATGTGCTCTAGTGGCACCATCAAGGGTTTGAGGGAAGCATTGAACTAGCAAGTTGTCATCGACACCCATAGGTAGCATGGCCCAAGAGTAGGTATCCAAATGAGCTTTAGGACAAGTAGTGCCATTGAATTTCGCAATGTCAGGTGTTTAGTACTTCTAAGGAAGCTTTGACATGGATTGACGAAGGGTGTCATAGTCGATAGAGAGCGAGACTCCCTTGCTCACATCGAGGGATTCAAGTTTCTTTTCTAGCATTTCCATGGTAAGGGGTGTTCATCCTTGCTTTCTTTCTTGGAAGCATAACTCTCATTGTCAGAGGAGGAAGATGATGAGATAGACTCATACACCTTTTTCTTGTGCTTGCGGTGGCTTTTAGCCTTCTTAGTGTATGATACTTCATCATCGAAAGAGGTCCCTATCTCTTTCTTCTTTGAGCTTAATTCGGCCAATTTTAGTTTCATGGCTCGGAGTTCGTCAACCATGGCTTTCATTTCCCTGGCTTAGATTCTCCTTTCAAGTTCTAATTGGGCCTTCATTTCATCATCTCGGGCTTGTTGCATTTCTTCATAAAGAATCCTTTGATCCTCAATTTCCTTCTTGAGTGCTTCAGAATCACTAAATCCCACTAAGTTTATGTTTGTATCTCTTGTGTAGCTTAACCCCAACTGAGTGGTACGCCCAACATATCTTATAATATGTTTCACAGCTTTCAAGTGGAATACTTTGGGGTCAGCTTAATACCTAGCACAAATGTACACACTGAACATTATGTCAGGTCTGCTAGGTGTAAGGTATAACAAGCTCCCTATCATACTCCTGTAGAGGGTATGATCAATACTTTCACCCTCTTCATCTTTACAAAGCTTTTGGGATGATCCCATAGAGGTTTTCAAGTGTGAAGCATTTTCAAGCCCAAATTTCTTTACCAAGTTTTTACCATATTTGGATTGTGAAACTGACATTCCTTCTTTAGTTTGAGTAATTTGAAGGCCAAGAAAGAATTTCAATTCCCATACCATACTCATTTCGAATGTGGATGTCATACTTTTAATAAACATTTCAAGTAAGTTATTAGTAGTAGCACCAAAAACAATGTCATCCACATATATTTGAGCAACAAGCATGCCTTTTTTATTTTTCAAAACAAACAAAGTCTTATCAACCTCTCCTCTTTTAAAATGAAGTTGAATTAGGTGCTCAGTCAGTCTACCATACCAAGCACATGGGGCTTGTTTAAGACTATCATAGAGTGCCTTTTTCAACTTATAGACATGATTTGGTTTAGAGGGTTCCTCAAACCCTTTAGGTTGCTCAACAAAAGCTTTCACATTCAAAACACCATTTAGGAACGCACTCTTGACATCCATCTGATAGACACAATGTGGGCTACGGGAGCAAATATTTCATCAAAGTCCACCCTTCCATTTGGGTGTAGCCATGAGCCACCAAACGTGTTTTGTTCCTTACTATATTGCTTTATTCATCAGATTTATTCTTAAATATCCATTTGGTCCCAATCACATTCACGTGAGAAGGCCTAGGAACTAAGAATCAAAAGCCATTTTTCTCAAACTGGATTAATTCCTCTTGCATGGCATTAATCCAATTTTCATCTTTCAAGGCTTCCATGACATTTTTTGGCTCATAATTAGCAACAAAACAACAAGATCTTACCTGATTGTACACATATTGTACACATAACAGACCTGCATGGTCACGATAATTGACCCTTTTTCTTCGTGTTTTCATGCCTTCATCCACTTCCCTATGAATTGGGATGTTGGATGATTTCCCTGTACTCTGGAAGGTGTGTCCCTTTCTCTACTTACATCTTCTTCATCAGTTTCAGAATCTTAACCTTGGTCATCAGCTGTTTGACCGCTTGTGTTGTTGGTTGTGTGAAAAAACTGGTTGTACAACTGTTTGCACATTAGACATTTCTGCAATTTTATTCACCTGTGCTGGTTCAGATTCATCATTAACTGGTTTTGGCTCCCAAGTACAACCTGTAATATCATCCTCAACGGTTTTGACATTAAGATCAGTTACATCATCAAAAATAACATTTATGGATTCCATGACAGATTTGGTTTTGAGATTATAAACTCTAAATGCCCTACTATTTATTGAGTAACCAATGAAGATGACTTTGTCACTTTTAGAATCGAACTTAGAGAGATACTCACGGTCATTCAAGATGTAACAAATACACCCAAAAACATGAAAGTATTTTACCGTGGGTTTCTTTCCAAGTAAGATCTCATAGGGAGTCATGGTACTTCCAATTCTTAGAAAGACACGATTCCCCACATGACATGCTGTGTTCACAGCTTCTGCCCAAAATATCTTGGACATATTTTTAGAGCTCAACATCACTCCAGCCATTTCTTGTAATGTGCAATTTTTCCTTTCTGCTACCCCATTTTGTTGAGGGGTTTTGGGGGCTGAGAACTCATGAATAATCCTCTTTGAATCGCAAAAAGCTGAAAAAGTGGCATTTTCAAATTCAGTACCATGATCTGATCTGACTCTAATGGCTTTTAGACCATATAAGTTTTCGACCTTTTTGTACCAAATTTTAAATTCATCAATGGTGTTGGATTTTTCCCTTAAAAAGATTACCCAAGTATATCTAGAACAATCATCCACACACACAAAACATTATTTTTTCCGAGAGATGCTTTCCACCTCTATAGGACCCATTAGGTCAGTGTGAATTAATTCAAGAAACCTTGAGGTTCCACGATTTTGAACCATTTTATGACTCGATTTGGTTTGTTTCCCCTTTTGACAAGATTCAGACACACTTAATTTCTTCAAGTTCAATTTGGGCAAATCTTTTGCAGCCCCAAAGTTAATTAAGTCTCTGATTTTTCTTTCACTGGCATGACCAAGATTTTGGTGTCAGATAGTAGTTTCATCAATTTTAGTGGAAAAACATGACACATTGTAGCGATGCTGATTTTTTTAACATCTCTGAGTCGCCACCTATATTATTCGTTTGGAAACATAGAAAAACCATTTTGAAATAGATTTTGGGTTCGGGGCTTAGGTTATGAAATGAGAAGGTCAAGGAGCACCCATTCTACCCAATCCGGGGATCGGTCTTGCTAAAGAAAAGAGAGGTTTTCAAAGAAAGAAAAGATTTCAAACAATAAGTAAAGTAAAGATCCATTTAACGGGGTTAAATGGAATATAGGATCGATTGCTTCGAGACCATCCCCATGATTTGGGGAGGATCTAGGCTGATCCTAGATTCGATGTGTTTATACCACTCTAACAATCAATTAGAAAGGAAAGAAAGGTTACCTTGCATGAGGTAATTCGGGCAGAGTTTCGACTCAAGTTTAGAGCCGAACCTTGACACGGACAGAACTTCGCCTAAATCCTTTGATTCGAGCTATGATGTTTGTTTATCAACAAGGTTGACAAACAAACTTTTTGGTGATTTTAGGGGTGATTTACAGGAATCTTTCGAGGAGAGAAACCAGTAAATGTGGGGGTTTTTACTTGGGATTTTCAGGATCAGAAATACTAAAAGTCTTCAGGTATTTATAGGTGTTGGAGAGGTGTTGAAGATGAGATCAAACACCTTGGGAAGGTTCCAGAATCCAAACTTCATTGGCTGGCCAGATGGATAAAGTTTTATCCCGAAAGAGGTTGAAATCGACGAGGAAACTGTTATCTGCAATCTGCAGAACTTCTTTATCTCACACGAGACATGCTATTCCGTGCGAGATAAGGCAGTCTGTGGAGAATTCTGCCCTTCCCTCGTTATCTCGTATGCAGTTTAGTCCCAAACTAACGGTAGTTAGCCAAAACTTAACGAAACATGACAAAATGGTGGATTTCTACTTCTTGAATCAAGGCGAGATTTAGAGTGCTATAAATGTGATTTGACGGGTTCAGAATGGGGTGTCTACACATATTGCTACCAACTTTGTAGAAGTTATCAGAGGATCGAATACTAGTTAAAATGCACACATTTTTATTATCAAAAACTTCACAACTTGAAACTACCTGGATCCAGCTCGCGCGCGGAGGCCCCGACAATCTCGCATTTTCGTTGCGTTGCATTTGGGAAAGTTCACTCGGATTCGAGAGGCAGCGCGTTCGCGCCCCGGCATCTGGATTATTCCCGCTTTTGCGTTAGTTGGGAGGTGTCTCGCCGTGTTTTAGCTTTGTAGAGTCGCCACGCCGTTTTTATTAAGCCCAAAACATTGAAAAAGGGCATCAGTTTAAAAATAAACTATTTTTTGTGTGATGAGATTTTGAGTTCGGAGGTCAGATGACTCCTCGGGAAGAGAATATTAGAATCTTAGAGCTCACCCGAGTCGCCTCGTAAAAACGAGTCTTTCGGATACCCCTAATATTCTTTAACTGTTGTGTGTGTATGTGTATGTGCTTTTAAAAATGCATGTTGTATCGGATGTCTACATTGTACACTGCTTAATTGAAATGTATTGAAATAGTGTAGGAAGGAAGCCTTACCAATGTTGGTTCGTGTCTGTCTTCCACTGGGGAATAGTGTTTGAGGATGGAATAGTGTTCCGGTACGGACCGGGATTGCTTCGGGAGGAGCCGGTTGTCTGCGGACAGAGTTTCGGCGTGCGTCGGGATTGTAGGTTGCGTTCGGGCAGAGGTTCGGCGTGCGTTGGGATCGCAGGGATCACTCGGGCAGAGTTTCGGCGTGCGTTGGGATCGCAGGGATCACTCGGGCAGAGTTTCGGCGTGCGTTGGGATCGCAGGGATCACTCGGGCAGAGTTTTGGCGTGCGTTCAAGTTGCCGGTTTGACTCGGAAAGAGCCGGGACACCTTGGGAAAGACCAGGCAAGGCCTCGGAGTACCACGAGGGGCCTAAGAGTACCTCGAGAGAGCCTTGGGGCAGCGCGGAGCATCGCGAGAGCGCTCGGGGAGGCTTCGGAGCACCACAAGGGAGCTCGGAATGCCTCAAAAGGATCCGAAAGGGGCCGGGATTTCCCCGAAGGGTCTTAGAGGGGTTCCTGAAGGCTGGGGGGAGAGGAGAGAAGAGGGAGATGTGTGAAATGAGGGAGGGGGAGCCCTCTATTTATAGTGTGGGGAAAACTGCAAAGAGGTCCGTACGGACCTCTTAGGTAATCCAAATTTTTAGTTTTCCTCGATTTGAGGGAATCTGTGGAAATTAAGAAGATTTTGAAATCATTATGTCTGGTTGCAAAGAGGTCTCTACGGATCAACTATGCATGCAATAAGGTCCGTACGGACCATCCATGCATTCCGGTAATGATGTTCTCCGGGATTTGAGGGAATATATTGGACTTTAAGGGGATTCAGTAATCATTGCAGCAAAGAGGTCCGTACGGACCATTTGTGCTTTTCTGATTTCTGAAAAATTCCCAAAAGGTCCTTTTATCCCTTTTTGTCCCAGAAAGGTCCCTCCCTTGGTTTGGCTGGGGGTTTTTGAGGGTTTTAAGTGTCAAAGGTCTTCGAGACTGCGTTTGCGAGTCTGCGGTGTTTCCCATGTGCTCGGAAGAGGGTGATCCAGATTGGGGTACTTACAGAGGCCCCTCAACGACGTCACTTACGGAGGAAGTGGGGTCGTCGATAAGATAAGGGTCCTAATCTGGATCACGTGCTGGGAGAGGAAGTGACCGTGTAGGTGTGTGTGTGTGAGGATGTGGCGGTGTTCTGGGTGACCGCATAGGTCGGTGGTGAGGACGTGGTGGCATCCTGGGTGACCGCATAGGTCAGTGGTAAGGGCGTGGTAGCGTCCTTGTTGACCGCATAGGTCAGTGGTAAGGACGTGGTGGCGTCCTGGGTGACTGTATAGGTCAGTGGTAAGGACGTGGTGGTGTCCTGGGTGACCGTATAGGTTGGTGGTAAGGACGTGGTGGCATCCTGGGTGACCGTATAGGTCGGTGGTAAGGACGTGGTGGCGTCCTGGGTGACCGCATAGTTCAGTGGTAAGGACGTGGTGGCGTCCTGGGTGACCGCATAGGTCAGTGGTAAGGACGTAGTGGCGTCCTGGGTGACCGTATAGGTCGATGGCTGGACCCTGTGATAGGATTCCTATGTTTCCCTAGCGGGAATCAAGCCTGGTCGTAGTTCATGTGTGGGGTGAGTGTTATTGTGCACGAGGACTGGAGATGTCCTCTGACTGAAACTCTGTGTGTGGATGTGATGGTATCCTGTGGGTAACCGCATAGGTCGATGGTGAGGACGTGGTGGCGTCCTGGGTGACCATATAGGTCGGTGGTAAGGACGTGGCAGCGTCTTGGGTGACCGCATAGGTCAGTGGTAAGGACGTGGTGGCATCCTGGGTGACCGCATAGGTCAGTGGTAAGGACGTGGTGGCGTCCTGGGTGACCATATAGGTCGGTGGTAAGGACGTGGTGGCGTCCTGGGTGACCGCATAGGTCAGTGGTAAGGACGTGGTGGCGTCCTGGGTGTGCAATCTTACTAGAAGATGGGTAATCTTACGAGAAGATGGGTAATCTTACGAGAAGATGGTTAATCTTACGAGAAAATGGGTAATCTTACGAGAAGATGGTTTGTGGTGTGACCGCCGAGGTCGACTGCGAGGACGTGGTGGCGTCCTGAGATGTGGTGACCGCCGAGGTCGATAGTGAGGACATGATGGTGTCCTGAGATGGAAATTTTTACGATTTTCCGAATCGGGTGGTTTAAAGCCTTTTGGGCTGGGGATAATGATTTGGGAGGTTTATACGGTCTTCCGGACCGAGTGGTTTAAAGCCTTCCGGGCTGGAGATAGTGATGTGGGAGGTTTATACGGTCTTCCGGACCGAGTGATTTAAAGCCTTCCGGGCTGGAGATAGTGATGTGGGAGGTTTATACGATCTTTCGGACCAAGTGATTTAAAGCCTTCCGGGCTGGAGATAGTGATGTGGGAGGTTTATACGGTCTTCCAGACCGAGTGATTTAAAGCCTTCCGGGCTGGGATATGTCATGTATGAGGACTTGATTCGTCTTCTGACTGCGGTTGTGTCATGTGCGAGGACTTGATTTGTCTTCTGACTGTGGTTGTGTCATGCGCGAGGACTCGATTCCTCTTCTGACTGCGGTTGTGGATGCATGGCTGCCTTGAGCTTTGACTGTGAGAGGTGTGAACGTCTCGCGTTTTGTCCGTTGGGGAAAAGGTTGGACTTACGATGACTGCCGGTGTTCATCCGTTGGGGATCATTGTGGCCTTGTAGGGGCTTTTTCTGCTGAGAAGGTGACTTCGGGCTTACTTTGATGGCCGGTGCTTGAGTTGCCATTTAGTGGGCGAAGTCCGGGCTTACGATGACGGCCGGTGCATGGGGATATGCGGTCTTGTATGGGTTTGCAAGAATTCCCTTTTAACTTGCCGGGGAAGGAGCTCGGGCTTACGATGACGGCCGGTGCTTGCATTGCCGTTGAGCATTTTGGAGGCGTTGTGTGCCTTGAGATTTGTACTTGGAGGTGCGGGCTCCTTCTTGCGCTTGTTTCACCGTTTAGTGGGCGAGGTCCGGGCTTACGATGACGACCGGTGCTTGCGTTGCCGTTGAGCGTTTTGGAAGCATTTTGTGTCTTTAGATTTGTACTTGGAGGTGCGGGCTCCTTCTTGCGCTTGTTTCACCGTTTAGTGGGCGAGGTCCGGGCTTACGATGACGGCCGGTGCTTGTGTTGCCATTGAGTGGGCGAAGTCCGGGCATACGATGACGGTCGGTGCTTGCGTTGCCGTTGAGTGGGCGAAGTCCGGGATTACATTGACGGCCGGTGCTTGCGTTGCCATTGAGTGGGCGAAGTCCGGGCTTATGATGACGGCCGGTGCTTGGGTTGCCGTTGAGTGGGCGAAGTCCGGGCTTACGATGACGACCGGTGCTTGAGTTGCCGTTGAGTGGGCGAAGTCTGGGCTTACGATGACGGCCGGTGCTTGCGTTGCCGTTGAGTGGGCAAAGTCCGGGCTTACGATGACGGCCGGTGCTTGCGTTGCCGTTGAGTGTTTTGGAGGCGTTTTGTGCCTTCTTCGAAGAACCCGGATGTGTTGTATCCGAATCCAGAAGTGCATAATCGGCGAGTTAGGAATGCCGGGGAGGTAAGAAATCAATTTCGTCTTGATTCCTTGCTTGAATTTTTGAATGCTAGAACTAGGTATTAGTTTTTCGCATATTTGGGGCTTTTGTTGTTTTTGCCATGCTTTTTTGTGAAATTCGTGATGAATTGTTGAAATTGAGCATGTAAAGATTGTGGGTATGTGATTTTTGTGCAAAAACGTGTAGATTAGCTCTTATTTGTGAAAATAAAGAGCCTCTCTTATGAAATGCATGCTTTGGTGTTTTGTACCTTATGTTATTTCTGTATGTACATTGTGAGAAAAAATTGTCATGTAGGGACAAATTTTGTAAAAAAATGTGACATGTGCCGTGTTTTGTGATGGGTTTTGTCTGAAAGTATGTGCCATGTAGGGACGGACTTTTCTTTTGAAATGTGTCATGCAGTGTGTGCCGTGTTTTTGGTGACGGACTTTGTGGGGAAAATATGTGCAATATGTGCCGTGTTTTGTGACGGGTCTTCTGAAAATGTGTCATGTAGGGCTTAATCCCTCTGTTGAGAAAGTTTGTACAGTGTGTGCCGTGTTTTGTGACGGACTGCATGGGAAAAAATTATGTGTAATGCATGCCGTGTTTTGTGACGGGTTACATGTGAAAAGTATGTGCAATGGGTGCCGTGTTTTGTGACGGACTTTTTTTTTTATATGCTTTGGTATTTAGTACTGTGACTGACGTACCTTTGCTGTGTTTACCTGCAGGATGAGGGGCTTTTTGCTGGGAAAGCCAAAAAGATGAAGTCTCGAGGGTCGCTCGAGGCAGTAGTTGAGTTGTGGCAGCAGATGCCGAATTTCTCTGTGGATGGCAGGCCGAGCCCTAGGAGGCTGGTCTATGCTTCTGGCTTGGGCGTGTTCGTGGAGAACTTGGCCGGGATCTCTAACATGAGGAAGAACAAGAGCATCTTCCTGGGCTTATCTGAGTATTGGTGGGATACCACCCACACCTTCCATCTGAGCTGGGGCAAGGTGACGGTGATGCCCACTGATTTTGCTGCTATCACCGGGCTTTCCTTCAAAGGAGGGCCCGTGCGGTGGAGGGATAGGATAGCCGAGGACGTGCTGGCTGAGCTGCTGGGCTTTGCGCCTCTTCCTCGCAGGGGCCTAGGCATGCTGTACAGCGATGTGGAGATGAGGATTACGGCCAGTATTGGGGCCTATTGTCGGGGTACCGGCCAGGTGACGGCGGAGCAGCTGGCGCGTTCCTTTCTGTGGTTTGCCCTTTTTGAGATTCTGTTCTCGAACCATGCGACCACGGCTCCCTTTGCTCTGCTGGAGAGCTTGATTGACTTGGAGAGAGTCTGTGACATAGCTTGGGGCAAGGCGGGCCTGGCCGAGCTTTACTTCTCTTTGGACCGATTTAGCCGGGGCGTGGCCAGTTCTTTGGCCTGCTTTGATTTTGCTTTAGAGGTATGAGTTTATTGTTGTTTTTGATTTAGCAACTTGTCATTTCTCCGTTTTCTTTTGCACTGAGCATTTTCTGTTTTTGTCACAGGTGTGGTTCTACGAGATCTTCCAGTGCTTCCCGTGGGATAGAGATCCTGGGGCCATAGCGGCTTATCCTGCTATGTTAGGCTGGGCCCGCCCGGCGAGGAGGAGGAGGACCAGCAGGGGGAAGCTCACCATCGCCTACGGGGATGTGCAGGAGCATCTGGGGAGAGATAGCCCGGACGGGTTTGCTTTGTACCCCTGGACTCGGTATGAGGCTGATGAGTTCGAGGGTGCTCCTGTGGTGACAGCGCAGAGGAAGATGCTGCGGGGCCTGACCTGCGACGTCATGTACTTGGGAGAGAGGGTCTTCTGGCAGCATGGCCCGGGTATGCTTCCCCTAGCTCCGAGGGATCCGCCTTTTGGGATGATGGATTCCCGGGATATGGATGTGCTGGAGTTTGAGAGGTACCTTGGCAGCTTGAGTGCCGATGAGTTTGTTCTGTTTGGAGAGGAGTATGGGTCCTTCGTGAGGAGGAAGTTGAGGACGCCACAGGTGTTGGCGAGGGAGAGGGAGACTGGCCCGCCAGGTCCCCCATAGGTTTCGGTGCCTAGGCCGGATTTTACATATGTCCACGGGGATTCATCGAGGAGGAGGGTGTCTGTACCCGTCCCTGAGCAGGCTCCTGCTGCCTACCGGGTGGATCCTGATACGCCGGTGAGTGTGCTTACTCTTTTCCATCTTGGCATCTTTTCTGTATTTTTCTCCTTTTTTGTTTTTATGCCTATATCTCTTTAGCTGAGCGTTTCTTTGGCTATTTGCTTGTGCAAGTCTCTGGGAGAGCCTATGACACGCTGACCCGCCGTTATGTGGCGATGCGGTCCTTCGCGAAGAAGATGGCGTCGAAGCCGTCTTGCCGTTCTTCGCGACGTGTGCCGGCGTACGAGTCGATGCCTTCGAGGCATTCTGTGGATGCTCCTCCGCCGAGGGCTGAACCAGAGCTGCAGCAGGAGGGACCTTCGCGGGGGCGGCATAGCATGGATGTCGGGACTTCTTCGGGGGTCCGGAGGCCGCCAGTCTTTCACCAGTTCTGGCCTTCGCAGGAGGCACCGGGAGAGAGTTCGTCAGAGCCTGCCTACTTCGATCCTTTTGTCGGGTTCGACCCTTCCGAGTATCTTGAGTACCTACCCCAGGAGGGGGTTCAGTATTCTGACGACGAGGGTGTGACTGGCGAGTTTACCGGGATGCCCGACTTCTCGCTTGAGGACGTTGATGATGATGCTGAAGAGTCGGACAAGGGTTCATTTGCTTTCCCTCTTTCCATATCTTCTCTTTTTTTTATTGTTTAGCAACAGACATTGTACCTGTAATAAAACATTCGCATTTGTATCGCAAAGCATTTTATTCTAAGATGTAATGTTGTAAGTACCCAAATTCGGATCGTCCAAATCCGTCAGAAAGTTAACCGAAATCCGTTAACTGGCCCGCTCCAGGTTAACCGAAACTCGTTAAACTCCCCGTTGCTGTGCCAACGAGACGTCCCGGGATCAGCCCGTGCATCTGACGTCGAACCGTACTTAACACGTGTCATCACACGTAAAAGCACGGCTTTCCACAAAACGCATTTTCCGGCACTTTCCGGGGGCGTTTCGGACATTTCCCGGACTGTTATTTTAAAAAACGGACAAAACCGGGACCGGGGGACAAAACCCCACAAGGCTGGTGACTCAGAGGGGCACGTGGCAGCCATGCCACCTCCCTCTAGTCACCCTTCAATCAAATTCAAAGGGAAAAGACCAAAATACCCCTGATTTGCAAGCCTAGTCCGGCCGGACTCCCTGTGCACTTTTCCTGAAATTGCCAGCAAGTCCCCCAGATTTCCAAAATACCCAAAAACCCCCTGGATTCAGTCCAAGTCCGTCCGGACTCCTACTGCAATTTTCACCTATAAATAGAAGTTGCTGTCAAAGCTTTCAAAAAAGAACAAATTACTCCCAAAAATTCACTACCCCACGGTTCAAAGCAGTTTTCACCCCTTCCGAGCTTCCGTTCTGTCTCGATTCGCGTGAAACCTTCGTATTTCGATCAAATACGCACCCTACTACTTCGAAACAACCTTTCGAATCACTTTCCGTGTCCCGTACACACCTCCCGAGCCAAAGGAGTCGACCCTAGCCATAGGTATAACTCCCTCTCTCTAAATCTCCCGTTCCGTCTCGGTTTACGCGCCAGTCGCTATAACCGTTTCGAACGCCGTTACCAAAATGTAGACGCCTCCGTCTAACGGGGTCCGATACGTTTTAGCCCCTCGATCCTCTTCTCTTTCCGTAAGAGAAGTAATCGCGGGTTAAAACGGCGTTCCGACCCCGTTCCGTTTACTTTTATTGTCATTTATCAATTCCGGATTGTTTGATCCGTCGAACGTCCTTTACTTTCATGCAACTTTACAAATCCGAGCCGTTTGGCCTCGTTGATCATCATTTTACAATTCCGAGCCGATTGGCCTCGTCGATCGTCATTTACGATTCCGGATCGTTTGATTCCGTTGACACTGCTTTAAATACTGTCATTTACAAGTCCGACCCGTTTGGATCGTGATAGTATTTACTTTTCAAAGTCCGAGTCGCAACCCGATTCGTTGATCGCATATCATTTAAAAACGCATTTTTCCCGTAAAAATCGTTAACAATGTAATGCCCGGTTCAAAACCGGAGTTCGTCCGTCGAACTCTCTTTCAAAACGCGCGAAATGACGTTCGGCCTCCGAACGCTCATCTTCAAACTAAAAGCCGCCATTTGACACTTAAAATCATTTAATACGCATTTTTCCCGTAAAAATCGTTAACAATGACTCGCACGGCTCAAAGTCGACGTTTGCCACGCAAACGCTCATTTCCGTCTCAAAACCGACGTTTGCCACGCAAACGCTCATTTCAAACTCAAAACCGACGTTTGTCATTCAAACGCTCATCTTTTCAAACAAAGTCACCTAATCAAACGTTTGTCATTCAAACCAAGATTAAGCTTGTCATTCAAGCCCCCATTTCAAAAGACACACATACACACACACACGATTTCGAGAAAGGTAGAAAGACTCGTCATGCGAGGCGTTTCGGGCGATCTCGTAATACTCTACCCGAAACGTAACGTGACCTCCGAACCTAACAATCTCTGGTACTAAAAGCTTTTTACTCGTTTTTGCTGCCAATAAAAATGATCCCCGTTTTCAAAGCCTTTTCCTAAGTTTTTGCTACCAATAAAAATGACACCTTTTCACAATAGCCGTTTCTCAACGTTTGGGCTCAAATTACAAAAACCGCGTGGCGACTCCTCATTTTGTTCCTTCCCATGAAGCGAGGTCTCAGACACCAACCCTCCGCGAAAGACAACCGCGTTTCGCGCTCGCGCGAAATCCCGGGTAATTTCAGTTGGCGACCCCGCTGGGGAAAAGATACTTTTTTCAAAACTACCGTTGTTTTCTAAAAAGCCTTCAGTGGGTCAAACTTTCGTTTATCCTTCCTCGTTTTCGTGTGTGTGTTACTTTAAACCTCGAACGGTTTTTATTTCAAAGGCATTACATTGTCGACTTTTCAAAATCCTACCATGTTTGTGCATCCCCATTCATGTTCGATTTTCATGCTGTCTTTTGAACTGTGCATCATAAATTCTTTAAGACACATTCTGAAAAAAATCTCTGTTTTACTCAGAAAAAGGAATTTTAGTGACCGCACACTACGCGCACTTGCTGCCTCGGAACACCGCACTTCACGTGCACTTGCTGCCTCGGTACACTGCACACTACAACCCCTAACCCGGGATGGCCTTATCAGTTGCACTCCGATTGGTCTGCCAGACACCTTTCGGGGGCGCACGGGGTCGTCCCAAACATCCCATCCTAGCCCGTGTAAGCCATGCACTCTTTGTGTCACACTTTGTCCAAGACCCCGGTTGGTTTTTGGCTTAGCTCGTGTCATAAAGCCTAAGTGTATGTTTTTCACGCCGGGCCCCGCTCCGAGTCAAGCTCGAGAGTTTGAGACCGAAGGTCGTTCCCGACCCGAAGTCTTGAGCTTTTCGGCCTTGACTTTGACGCGGAGCTCTGCCGAAAAATATACCCGAAGGTTCAATGTGACGCCGTGTCACCAAACCTCGCCGTATGTATCATGCCAGCCACAACTTGGCCAACGCTAAAAGCTAAGGTCTCTCGCACAAGCGAGTCAGGAGAGGTCATGCCCAAATTTTGGCACGATCCCCGCCTTAACTTAAGGACGTTGACCTCAACCGTGGCCCGTACGCCGCACACGTCGAAAGTTTGCGTGATCAGCTAGCCTTAAGTTCACTTTTTCCTTTGTCGGTGGAACTCGCTTGCCTTATCAGACCTCGCTCGGGATAGTCCGTCCTGAGAAAGATGATCTACAATGGAAACGAGGGGCTTATAAGCGTAGTGACGAGATCCGCGATTAGAGCTCTAGGATTAGTTGCGAAAAGAAGACCTCGCTCTTTTCCAACCGATTAGGACTCGAGAAAACGCGCTTTAAGTAAACATTAATCGGTAATCGCACATTGCACAAGCCCGAAAACCTTGAGCCAAATACCCTTTTCCGAAGCCTAAACCCTTCCTTTCGTTCCCTGCGGCGAGCGAGAAAGTGGTTCAGATTTCCGGGTCGGTGCCTTGCCAGATCACCGTAACGGCGGCGTCGGACGTTCTTCGGTTCCCTCGGTTCCCTCGGCCCGAAATTTCCGACATGTCTAGCTCACCGAGAAATCGTGACGGGGAAGGACCCCCGCCACCGTAATGAGATATGACATTGGAAGAAGCCATCCGGGCTTGTGAGGTTCACAAGAGGCGAAAGAAGATCGGCGAATTTCGTGGTACGGCTTACGAATGAGCGTGGTATAGCGGTTATCCCCAGTCGAGACGGTACTTTTGTCCCGGTCGAGGATGACGATTCCCCGAAACCATTTCACCAAACCTTCAATCAGGTTCCTCCCCCGCCAACTTACGGGATGCCTTCCAACCAAGGAAACAGCCGACCTAGGCTCCATGTTGCCACCTCTCAGGGCAACCCCGCCATTTTTGGTCAGCCCAGTGCTACTCCTATCACTCAATACCACCAGCGCACCGCTGGACCATCTCTGGATGCCAATATCCCTCAATACCCTCCCGAGTTTGTCCCGTTGCCTATACACGAATCCCTAAACACCGGGGACAAACCCCGATACAGTTCAAAGAAGGCTCCCATATATCCACATATATCAAGCCTTCCACCTCCAATCACTACCGCACACGTGGTAGCACCCGGCGTTGAGCCTCACAGTCCACCACTGGACCCAACCTTAGCCTGGATGTTCGAGCAAATGAAAGACCTGAAAGCCACCATGAGCAGCTCAAAGCAGGAAATGCTCAAATCCACAGATCCGGGAATGGTCACGCCTCTCCCTGCCAAGTTCAGAATGCCGGAGATGGACCGATTCGACGGAACCGAATGTCCTCAGATGCATGTCGATACCTACGTTCTCGGCATGAGAGCAAAAGGAGCAACCCTCCAGCAAATGGCCGACCACTTCCAGCATACGCTTAAAAGTTCGGCGTTACGATGGTTTCTGAGGGTCAAGCCTGCGGATTGCCACACCTGGGAACAGATCAGTAACATCTTCCTGGAACGGTACAGATCCAACTTAGAGTGGGAAACAAGTCGCGAGGACTTAATCACCACCGAGCGTAAAGCGGATGAAAGTGTTGGGAATTCTACAAGAGATGGAGATGGAAACTCTCCGAGATCATGGAGCCACTCTCCAAAGACGAACAGATGCGGATCTTCAAGTCCCGCTTAAGATCGTCCATCGAACTCTCATCGCCACAATTTCTTCCCTGCATCTCCGGGCCGTGGTTAATGCCGGCTCACGCTCGAAAAGGATCTCAAGGAAAAGTTATCTACCGCACGGCCATACGTATACCGCTCGGCGGTTGCATTCAATCCCGCACCGGCCCCGGCAAAGGGAAAGATACGTCTGTCAACTACGTCCATCGGGGACAACGGTCGGGTAACGAAACCCGGTCCCACAAAGCAACAATTCTACTCGAAACACTGCCGTACACTTCGACAAGTTGGACATGCCACCGAGCAAGATCTTTGGAGGGGTTAATCAAGGAGGGTCTCCTTAAGCCCGTGGCCAATTACAAACCCAAAATTCCCGTAGCCAATGCGGACAAGAGCAAATCTTGCGCCTTCCATCGCATCACGGCCATACCACCGACAACCGTGTGGGGTTACGATACGAAATCCGTAACTTGATAGAAGAAGGCAAGTTGGAGCGCCCCCGTGGGCCCAATACAGTCGGAAACCCTTTTCCAAACAATAACAGCGTGAATTCCATTGAGTGGGTGCCCAAGAAGAGTGCCACAGAACCAGTTTCTCCGCCTCTTTCAGCTGGATCCTCCTCTAATGTCCACATCAGCTACGATGTTTGTGGATCGCCCGCCGCGCCCGGGAGTACGAGTCCCGAGAAACTGTCCGGAGCAACCCTCCGAGAAAACAAAAGAAGAAATCCTCTCAACAGCAACTGAGAGAAAGATACGAAGCTGGGGATACCAGTGTAGGTACACTTGGAGAACCTTCCGGGAGGTTCAACTACTACGTACTGTACTCCAGCCAGTCCTCTTTGCCTCCAGGCCATGCAGCTTTAGAGCAGACAGGGGTGGTGTGAATGTGTGCCCAAATTTTGTGGATTCACGCGAGTTTGAAGACATCCGAGTTATTTGAAAAACGGAGTCGCCACGCCATTTTGATTACCTCAAAACTTTGAAAAAAAGGTTTTTACTTGGGTTCGGAGGTTAAGTTACCCCTTGGGAAGAACGTTTGGCGTTCACCCAAAGTGCCTTGCCGGAGCAAGTCTCCCAAGATTTCAGTAATCGTGCTTGCTTGCGTGCTTTCTTGTATGCATGTGTTTGAGAAAAGGGGGGGGGAATGTCCCAAGTTGTCTTCCGGACGTACAAACCATTTGTTGGTTGTCGCTCGGGATTCCTTGGAATTTTATGTATTTGGGATTATGATCCCGTCCTCATCTTATGACTTGTGATCATCGCATTTTAACCTCGGGACCCTCGGGACTTGCGTGATCGAGAGAATGACTCTCTTTTGGTCAAAGATGAGGTTCTTTAGAAAAGGAGGGTCCTTAGCCCATCAATCCTACGCTTTAAGACGGTCGAGCTCGTATAGAGGCTTCATACTCTTTCGTAAGCGATAATCGGAGATATAGGGTTCAAGGTTATCCCTTTCCAAAGAAATCGTGAACCTTTAATGGAAGGAACGATGTAAAGATAGGATCTTTTACACCGGTCCGTTCCAAGGTTGGGGGAAAGGGGAAATGCATGATGAAAAATGACTCTTTAATGAAAAGATGACATTTTTGGTTTTAGCAAATGATGCTTTTTGATTGAAAGAAATGATCTTTATGCAAGTGATGCGTAAAGATAGGATTTTTATGCAAATGATGCATTGGAAAAGGTTTTTGAATGCAAAGGATGCATTTTTATTGAAAAGATTGAATTTTTATGTGCAAATGATGCATAAAAATGACATTTTTATTTGAAAATGGGGGTTTTAGGTGCAAAGGATGCACCTTTATGAAAAAGACTACATTTTTATGACAAATGAGGTCTTAATGCATGCAAAAGGGAAAAGGGGTGGTAAAGATGTGATCTTTATGAATAAATGCCAAGTCCCAAGCAAGATATATGAATGCAATGAGCAAGTATATCAATTAAAAGCAAGGTTAGGGCGTGCGAGGTTACCAATTGCTTCCTTTGCTTCTTCGAACGGAGCTAGGAGGAGAGGTTGGTCTTGGGTCTTCAAGGAGGAGGGAGGTAGCTTCTTGGCCTTACTTCTTCACCTTCTTGAGCTTGCACCAATATTCTTCACGTCTTGGGAGTGTTTATAAGTGTATTGTGTATTTTGTGCCTCTATTGTGTGTGTTGAAATGGGTAGAGGAGGCCTCTATTTATAGGTAATCTGGATAAGGTGAATGAAGCCGTGCGGCTAAGAGCAGCGAGCTAATGCAGCCGTGCGGGCTTATCCTGAATGACTCAAAGATTCTAGAACCATGCAAGGTGGCAAATTCTAGAACCCTCCTTCCTAATTAAGAAAAACGTGTTTCTTAATTAGGAAGGATCCTCTTCAGCCCTTATTTAATAAAAAACAGTTCCGGAATGTTTCCTAACGCTGGGAAGGTCTGGGAATTACCGGAAAACTTACCGAAATTGTCGGGAAAATTAACCTAAGGCATGAGCGATTTGGGTAGTTACAAGCCCTCGGCAACGTCACTTGCAAGGCAAGTGGGGTTGTCGATAGAAAAGGATCCGATCTCGGCGAATGCCGAGACGGATTAGATGACCGAGACGGTCGAGTGGCTGAACCTTTTGGAAAGCTACCTACATATCCCTGAGGAATCAAGCCAGGCCGTAGTTCGGAATAAGATCCGCTGAGGAAGGGAGAAGAGAAAACTGGTCTCTTGCTGGGGAAAATAGAAAATGACCTAGGAGGTCAAGCAATTGATCCTACTGGGGATATGCTAGAAGTGACCAAGGTGGTCTCTATGAGGGATTACTTCATCACTGAGGAGCGACGAAGGAACAGGGTGACCGAAGTGGTCGGATGGCTGGACCTTTTATAAAAGGCTACCTACGTATCCCGAAGGAATCAAACCTTGATCGTAGTTCGGAATACACTGGGGAAAGGGGGGCGTCAAATGTGACGAATTGGCTGAACCTAAAGTAGGCTACCTACGTATCCCGGAGGAATCAAGCCAGGTCGTAGTTCGAGCTTTGACTGAATCGAAATGTTATTCTTCCAACTTGGAATAACGGAGATCGAAAGAGAGAGCGAAATGTCATTCACCTTGGAATGACGGAGATCGAAAGAGAGAGAGCGAAATGTTATTCCTTCAACTTGGAATAACGGAGATCGCGAGAGAGATCGAAATGTCATTCTTCCACCTTGGAATGACGGAGATCGAAAGAGAGAGCGAAATGTCATTCTTCCACCTTGGAATGACGGAGATCGCGAGAGAGATCGAAATGTCATTCTTCCACCTTGGAATGACGGAGATCGAAAGAGAGAGCGAAATGTCATTCTTCCACCTTGGAACGACGGAGATCGCGAGAGAGATCGAAATGTTATTCCTTCAACTTGGAATAACGGAGATCGAAAGAAAGAGCGAAATGTCATTCTTCCACCTTGGAATGACGGAGATCGCGAGAGAGATCGAAATGTTATTCCTTCAACTTGGAGTAACGGAGATCGAAAGAGAGAGCGAAATGTCATTCTTCCACCTTGGAATGACGGAGATCGCGAGAGAGATCGAAATGTTATTCTTCCACCTTGGAATAACGGAGATCGAAAGATAGAGCGAAATGTCATTCTTCCACCTTGGAATGACGGAGATCGCGAGAGAGATCGAAATGTTATTCTTCCACCTTGGAATAACGGAGATCGAAAGATAGAGCGAAATGTCATTCTTCCACCTTGGAATGACGGAGATCGCGAGAGAGATCGAAATGTTATTCTTCCACCTTGGAATAACGGAGATCGAAAGATAGAGCGAAATGTCATTCTTCCACCTTGGAATGACGGAGATCGCGAGAGAGATCGAAATGTTATTCTTCCACCTTGGAATAACGGAGATCGAAAGATAGAGCGAAATGTCATTCTTCCACCTTGAAATGACGGAGATCGCGAGAGAGATCGAAATGTTATTCTTCCACCTTGGAATAACGGAGATCGAAAGATAGAGCGAAATGTCATTCTTCCACCTTGGAATGACGGAGATCGCGAGAGAGATCGAAATGTTATTCTTCCACCTTGGAATAACGGAGATCGAAAGATAGAGCGAAATGTCATTCTTCCACCTTGGAATGACGGAGATCGCGAGAGAGATCGAAATGTTATTCTTCCACCTTGGAATAACGGAGATCGAAAGATAGAGCGAAATGTCATTCTTCCACCTTGGAATGACGGAGATCGCGAGAGAGATCGAAATGTTATTCTTCCACCTTGGAATAACGGAGATCGAAAGATAGAGCGAAATGTCATTCTTCCACCTTGGAAAGACGGAGATCGCGAGAGAGAATGCATTTTGTAAAGAAGTAAGAAGGACTCAATGATTTTTGTAAAGAAAGTGGGGTGTACCCGATAATTTTTTTGTAAAAGAAGTGGGACGTACCCGATAATTTTGTAAAAGAAGTGAATTAAAAATGCCAAAGGCAAATAAAATGAGCCACAGGGGTAAATTTGTAAAATAAGCCTCGGAGGCACTGGAGGGAAAATTTGATTGAAAATGATTGAAATTGCCAGGGGCACAAAGGGTAAAACAGGCCTATGGGGACGAAATTGTAAAATTGAGCCTTCAGGAGCAAAATTGTAAAATCCAGCCACATGGGCTAAGTATGTCGCACGACTCAGTATTCCAAGTGGCTAGGTTTGTCGCGTGACATAGGTAGCCTGAATTGTACTTTACAGAACCTTTGGAATTGGACTGGAATTGTCGATACGGGTTGGAATTGGGTGACCAAAGAGGTCACATGCCTGATTCTACTGGGGCATGGCGAAGAGATACTGGTCCCTTACTATAAGGATGGAAACAGGGTGACCTAGGAGGTCAAACGGCCGATCCTACTGGGAATGTGCCAAATAAAGGGGGGTGACCAATGTGGTCATATAGCTATACTTTTGTGAAAAGCTTACGCACCATTGAGGAATGGTGAATGAAAAGGGTGACCAATATGGTCGGATGGCTGGACCTTTATGAAAGGCTACCTACGTATCCCGGAGGAATCAAGCCTTGATCGTAGTTCAAACTTCATCTAGACAATTAGGAACGATGTCTAGGATTCTTGAGGTTTTGACAATTAATGGAGGTTGTCACCTGAGGAAGCTGAAGCTTACGTCACTATCGAGTAGATAGAGGTAGCTATAACTGGAAAACTTGAGCATACTTTTCAATCTGTGATAGAGGTAGCCAAAGTTGGATTTTTGACAATTAGGAAACTGTCGCCTGGCGTTATCTTGTTATAACGGAAGTAACGAAGGCGCTTTTGGGAGAAAATGTCATCATTAGCAATTGGCACGTTACTTGAGCCTAGGGGTGATTTTTCTTGGAAACATGGTAGAGGCTGGGTCTGGATGTACATATGGAATGTGTTTAAGACGGGTTTCAAGCAGGAGGGGTTGTATCCCTTGGGTGCGGACTGAACTGCTGTTGTTGTCAACGTGGACTAAGATTCCCTCTTGGGCTGAGACTGGGTTTTAAAACTCGGGTCTCGATGAATGTTCCTTTCTCGCACTGCGCGCTTGAAGCCGATGCCGATGTGCTTTTATAACCAAAGACTAAAGCAGATGTCATAGTGACCAAACCTCTCTTCTAGGGATGGATACAACTTATCAGAGCCCCGGTCTGAGGAAGAACTCTCTGCAAAGCCCCATGAAAGATCCTTTCACTGGCAAAGCTCCGGTTGGATGAACTGAGCAGGCGAGGTCTTAGGTTTTGAAGAAGTGACTTAATGAAGCCCCAATCTGATGACCTAGCGAAAATCCCAATATGATTGGTACTGCGGAAGTGATCCTGAGGTTGATCTGAACAAAACTGAATTCATCTAGGGACCTAGTGAAGAACCCGATGCGAACCCCGAAAATGGCTAAAGAAGCCCCAGTTTAAAGGAATGCTTGGACAAAGTCCCAACCTTGAAGAGTTTCGAGGCAGCCCTAATGCGAATTGTAGCAGAAAAGGGAAAACCTATCCTTTTTTTTTTTTAGTCAATCAGTCAACCTTAAGAAGATGTGAAAGAAAAGATTCTTAGAAATTTATACATGCAGGGGCATATTTTTCGAAAGATGGGAATAGATCCCGATTTTGTGTTATTTTGATGGCCTTATTTCGACGTAGGCACGGAACTCGCTCTGGGTTTGACTCTTTTGAGAGAGTATAAGCGTAGAAGGGTTTGTAAAAGTGTATGGAAGCCCTGGCGACGTAAAATCAGTGTTTAGCACTATTTTTCCTAAGATGTAGAAAAGGAAGACTTGTCAAGACATCTGAAAACTTGTTTTATTTACAATGATCACAAGATTGCTTAAAACCCTTTATTGATGTTCGGGTTATTCAACCACTAATCTCGATATGAACAAACATTCTGATTAATCATGAGGAGAAAGTCAACCAAAGTGTCACGGATCAAGGTTGGTTGGTGTGAAAGAAATGTTTGTGTAGAGAGACGTCATTGATGAGACCGGGTTTTCTGGAATCTGACTGTGTCTATGGGAGAGGTCATTTGATGAGACCGGGTTTTCGTGAATTTGGATATGTTTATGACCGGACCATTGCCAGGTTGCCTACGTTCCCCTCATTGTGAGGAGCTCAGTCGCCGTAGTTCGGCCTTGTCCGGACTGTGTTTGGGCTTTGGGATTTGTGGTTCCTTTAGTGAAAAAGCTCGGATGAAAAGATTGGATGGTGAGGCTTGGGCCTCGGGATGATTCCTTGACCAAGTCATTTTTGGACGACTGCTTCTGATTGCTTCCTCTTTCATTGGGGAAGAAAGGATTTGCACGTGCCTACTGTGCTCCTGGCTTTGCTTCGGCCGCCCCATTGTTATCGACAACTTTTGTTCTTCGAGCTTTGATTTTGCCTGTCCGTCAAGCTTTTGATGGGCGGTGCTGGGTCCTTGGCCTCATTTTTTTTTTCTTTTATTTTTATGTGCAACCCCGTTTTTGCCTAGACCGCCCTTTTTTGGGATTTTCACTAGCCGGGCATTACTCTTTTTGCACTAAGATTTTTCCTTCTTTTTTTTTTTATGTGCAACCCTCGTTTTTGCCTAGACGCCCTTTTTTGGGATTTTCAAAACTAGCCGGGTATTGCTCTTTTTGCACTACATTTTTTTTTTGAAGCACCTGAGGGCCAAGGCGAGCCCCTGCTTGAACATTCTTGATACCCTTGAGGTCTGAGTCAAGCTCCTATGTCGTTGTCGACACGGGGTCAATCTTTCGAAGCTGAGTGGCCTTTTGTTGTCCCTTGATGTTGCCGCCGTCGTTGACTTGGTCAAGATGAAGGTGGGGGCATGATTGGGAAAGTGTATGGCTTGATGGAGGTCTTTTGTGGGGTAAGGAAAGTGTATGGCTTGATGGCATTAGTTGACTTTCTCACACTGATTAATCGGAACGTGAATTATTTCAAGATATTATTTGTTGAGCAATGCAAATGATCATATAAAATAAAACCATTTCATTAAATGTAAATGTAGGTGTGCAAATAATGTCTTAAGTCTAGCAAGAAAAGAAGAAGACTCTTTTATAGAAAATTGAAGATTAATTACAATGTCCATGGAGGACTTGATTTGAAAGAGAAAAGTACTAGAACCTACGAAGGTTGACTGAGAGACTATTTTTCTTTTTTTTAATCTTGCTTAAGGATAAGTAGACCCTAGTCTAGCTACTCTTCGCCGGTTGGACCGCTGTAACTTGAGCTTTCCTTCGTAGATCGCCCACCGAATTTCTTTCTTCAGATCCACACACTTGTCTGTCACATGCCCAAAATGCTTGTGGTACTCGCAGAACTTGGTCCTGTCAACTCTACTGGGGTTTCTTGGCTTATAATTCTCGAGAGGTGTGAGAAGGCCTCGTTTCACCAAATCATCGAAAACTTTGCTCATGGGCATCCCAAAATCATCAGACTGACGTTTCTGACCTTGTACATCCTGAATCGACCTCTTACCATAGCTTTCTGTTTTTGGCCCATGGAGGTTCTCGAGCTTCCCATTTTCTATCAACTTCTGGATCTCATGCCTCAAATAGGTGCAATCATCAGTGTCGTGTCCAGGGTATTGATGGAAAAGACAATGCTTAGACTCATCCAACTGAGCATTGTGGTTCCTGGGCTTCCAATTTTCCAATGGCTTTATCAGCTTTTCTTTCATCGCTTTTCCAAAGATCTTGCTTAAAGGCATCTCCGCATTGTCAAAATGAAGGGAGCGGGGTTTTCGGGAGACATTGCTGTTCTCCAGGCTTGGATTTCCATTGTCCAGTTGGTTCCACTGTTGGATTTGGCTGAAGGAGGCTACGACACTCTTTCCTTTGTGAGGAACTGGTGCTGACATGGGTACGGTTGCTGTTTGGTGCTGGTGGCATTGGGTCATGCTTGGTGGAGTCATTTCCTTGCTTGGTTCGACGTCTAGGGTCAAGGGAGTATTGATACTCATCATGAAGTCAAACTTCTCTTGCATTTGTTTCACTTGTTCCATCAATATTGCCACATGGGGGTCAACGGGGACTCTCGAGTTATTGGAAATCGCAACAGGACTTTTATCGGCGGAGGGAAACACGAGCAACCGACTACGAATTCATTAAGCCCGGTAGGTGACACTGGAGACTTGAATCATCCTTTGGCAACTCATGATCGCACTCGTGTGGGTGTAGGGGCTTCGCAACATAGCCACATAACTCAAATTGATTATGCGAAGCCGGAGCGTAAACTGGCAGGTATTGCTGAAACTGAGGAACAGGTGAGGTGAAGCCCAATCCGTTCTGAGGAGCTGAGGGCGATGGAGCCCGGATGAGCTGGGATGTTGGAAAGGACCGAGGAGAAGTGGTCCTTGACAAGGGATCATATGTGGATGGAGGAAGGTATTGGTTATAGGCTGGGGGTCTTGGTTATAGGATGAAGGGACTGAAATCACTGACTTGAAGTCTCATCTTCGACTACCACCGGAGAACCGTTCGACTCAACTGTGACCTGAACTCCATGACGACGGAGTGCGTCAATAAGCATGGCTTGCTGTTCCTCATGAGCCTTATGGGCATTTTCCAAAGCCAGGGCTAACTCTTCCTTCCTAACCATCCGATTTCCTCGCACCCTCACCGTTTTTGTCAAATCCGCCATTCTAAATTCTGAGCCGATGAAACGGACGATTCGACGAACTATCCGAGCTGAAATTTCCGCACCGACAAGCCGCTGACCCGATATTCTCACCCACTTCTTTCTCACGGGAAAGGGATAGACAAGGTTTAGACTCGGGGGTAGGCAAGGTTTAGACTCGGAGGTAAGTGTTTAGGCCTGGAGGTAAGTGTTTAGGCTGAAGGCTCAAGTAACATGCACTTATCGCTTAAATTTTGCTCAAAACACATTTTCTCCTAATCCTAATTGATCGAAAAAGATGAGACCTTGAAAGGTCAAGATTAAAAATTGGACCGTGAGGATCTTTGATTGGAGACTTGACCGTGAAAGGTCGGGATTGCATTTGACCGCGAAAGGTCGAGATAGAAAATTGGAGATCGGACCGAGGAGGTCGGGATTAGGGATTTGACCGCGAAAGGTCGAGATAGAAAATCGGAGATCGGATCGAGGAGGTCGCGATTAGGGATTTGACCACGGAAGGGTCGAGATGGAAAATCGAAGATCGGACCAAGGAGGTCATGATTAGGGATTTGACCGCAAAAGGTCGAGATAGAAAATCGAAGATCGGACCGAGGAGGTCACAATTAGGGATTTGACCGCGGAAGGGTCGAGATGAAAAATCGAAGATCGGACCAAGGAGGTCATGATTAGGGATTTGACCATGAAAGGTCGGGAGATGGAAGATCGGAAATCGGACCGAGGAGGTCTCGATTAGGGATATCAGAGATAGGAAAATGCAATTATGATTGCATTAATTGTTCAAGTTTACTTAAAATCATGTCTTTTATTAATTCCTATTTGGTTGGAAAAGGGGGGTTTACCCTTCTTTTTTCGCAACTACTCTAGATCCTGGATCAGTGGGTTCCGTCACTACGTCTATAAGCCCCTCGTATTCCACCTGTATTTCGACCTCCCAGGGTGGACAGCCCCGGGCGAGGGTCCTATAGGGCACGCGGATCCCACCGACCGAGAGTAAAGAACGCTCCTAACGGGTCTAGCGGGTCATAGGACCTTTTAACGCACGAGCGATGCGGATTATAGTCAAGGCAATACCAGGAAAGTCTCGTCTTTCTGCCTTGATTGGATTTTAGCGTATTTTCGCTTGAGCGAATGACGTTTTGACTTTCGGTGATGTCCGAGAAGATAATAGGCATGGGTCGGGCGGCAAAAGCCGGATGACACAGTGTCACATTGATCTTCGTTGCATACGCCGGCCGTGAGTTAGAATCGAAGTCAATGCCGGGTCAAGATCTCGCCAATTTTTCCTTGTCGGAATTTTAGCAGAGCTTCGCTTGAGCGAAAGATCTTTTGATTTGTTGGCAAAGACTCGGTCTTGACTCTTACGCATTCCGTGCAGGTCAAGGTCAATAGTTAATGTCGGAGTCGAGATCTCGCCAATTTTTCCTTGTCGGAATTTTGGCAGAGTTCTTCTTCCGTTATGAACTAAGGTTTGACCTTTACGAGGGTATGCAACTGGGCTATATGACACGGACTAGACCAAAAACCAACTAAAAGTCACGGTTTTTTGAAACATGTGACACGGATCGTGCATTGGTCGACACCGGCCGCCATGGGGAGGTTGGGATGATTCCGTGCGCACCCGGAGCATCGTAAGGCTGTCCGTGACTGCACTGAACCACCCTCGGGTTTGAAGGACGTGCGTGCAAAGTGTACAGGATATATCAGGTGCACGTAGTGTGCGGTCTCCTAAAAATGTTCCTTTTTGAGTTAAAACAGAGATTTTCAGAAATGTGTTTTAAAGGAATGATTTTCGGGACGGGGAGAATGCTACACATAAGCACGTAAATTTTCTGGGAGCCCCAATCAGTCATGGAGCTGAGTAGCCCCAAGCTGCTAGGACTGCCAGATTAACCATGATTTTTCCTGGTGGAATTGCCACTGAGGTCGCATGGTCAGAATCCAATGAGGATTGAGCCGTACGACTGCATGGATCAATTTTCCAGGTTCCACTCCTTTTGCTATTTTTTTCGGGTTGTTTCCCGTTTCAAAGTATGCACAGATTCCAAGATGCAAATGATGCAATGCATGGTAAAGAAAGCAAGCATGATTAATGAAATCGGCGACGGGAGTCTAACCCGCTCAAAGGGAAAAGCTTTCTATTTTTTTCAAAAAAGTGATACTGGTACGTGGGATTGTTAAACCACCGGTTATCCCAACTCCCACGTCAGGGAGTGTACAGGAAGGGTAAGTGGTTTCCACCTATATACCGAGTATCGATTTTTGTTTTGAAAATGAAGCTTTTCTCCTTTGGGATTTCCCCAGCGGAGTCGCCAAACTGTGAATGTGTGCCCAAATTTTGTGGATTCACGCGAGTTTGAAGACATCCGAGTTATTTGAAAAACGGAGTCGCCACGCCATTTTGATTACCTCAAAACTTTGAAAAAAAGGTTTTTACTTGGGTTCGGAGGTTAAGTTACCCCTTGGGAAGAACGTTTGGCGTTCACCCAAAGTGCCTTGCCGGAGCAAGTCTCCCAAGATTTCAGTAATCGTGCTTGCTTGCGTGCTTTCTTGTGTGCATGTGTTTGAGAAAAAGGGGGGGGGGAATGTCCCAAGTTGTCTTCCGGACGTACAAACCATTTGTTGGTTGTCGCCGATTCCTTGGAATTTTATGTATTTGGGATTATGATCCCATCCTCATCTTATGACTTGTGATCATCGCATTTTAACCTCGGGACCCTCGGGACTTGCGTGATCGAGAGAATGACTCTCTTTTGGTCAAAGATGAGGTTCTTTAGAAAAGGAGGGTCCTTAGCCCATCAATCCTACGCTTTAAGACGGTCGAGCTCGTATAGAGGCTTCATACTCTTTCTTAAGCGATAATCGGAGATATAGGGTTCAAGGTTATCCCTTTCCAAAGAAATCGTGAACCTTTAATGGAAGGAACGATGTAAAGATAGGATCTTTTACACCGGTCCGTTCCAAGGTTGGGGGAAAGGGGAAATGCATGATGAAAAATGACTCTTTAATGAAAAGATGACATTTTTGGTTTTAGCAAATGATGCTTTTTGATTGAAAGAAATGATCTTTATGCAAGTGATGCGTAAAGATAGGATTTTTATGCAAATGATGCATTGGAAAAGGTTTTTGAATGCAAAGGATGCATTTTTATTGAAAAGATTGGATTTTTATGTGCAAATGATGCATAAAAATGACATTTTTATTTGAAAATGGGGGTTTTAGGTGCAAAGGATGCACCTTTATGAAAAAGACTACATTTTTATGACAAATGAGGTCTTAATGCATGCAAAAGGGAAAAGGGGTGGTAAAGATGTGATCTTTATGAATAAATGCCAAGTCCCAAGCAAGATATATGAATGCAATGAGCAAGTATATCAATTAAAAGCAAGGTTAGGGCGTGCGAGGTTACCAATTGCTTCCTTTGCTTCTTCGAACGGAGCTAGGAGGAGAGGTTGGTCTTGGGTCTTCAAGGAGGAGGGAGGTAGCTTCTTGGCCTTCCTTCTTCACCTTCTTGAGCTTGCACCAATATTCTTCACGTCTTGGGAGTGTTTATAAGTGTATTGTGTATTTTGTGCCTCTATTGTGTGTGTTGAAATGGGTAGAGGAGGCCTCTATTTATAGGTAATCTGGATAAGGTGAATGAAGCCGTGCGGCTAAGAGCAAGCCGAGCTAATGCGGCCGTGCGGGCTTATCCCGAATGACTCAAAGATTCTAGAACCATGCAAGCTGGCAAATTCTAGAACCCTCCTTCCTAATTAAGAAAAACGTGTTTCTTAATTAGGAAGGATCCTCTTCAGCCCTTATTTAATAAAAAACAGTTCCGGAATGTTTCCGGAACGCTGGGAAGGTCTGGGGAATTACCGGAAAACTTACCGAAATTGTCGGGAAAATTAACCGGAAGGCATGAGCCAGATTTGGGTACTTACAGGTGGGAAAGCCGAAAAGTCCCGCTGAAACCAGAATTCAGACCCTGGGACACCGGAATACCTCAGATCTTGGTAATCTTATCACAACAAGCCTAACCCTCCGCGGGATCAGCCAAGATTCAATTTGTCCAGCTTCCGAGCTCGGACCGGCAAAGGAAGATCAAGGCCAGCTTGGCAATCGTACTCGATCAATGTGCTAACCAAGGGCGGCAACCGCCACAGGCAGCCTCAACACACTCCTGAGGTTCCACCAAAGGCTTTACCTCGCAAGAGGAAGACAGGAAACGGATGGCTGGATGACTCTCCTTCTACGGATAGAGACGAGATCTACGACTCCCGTCTGTATGGCGTATGATCACGTTACGTGACGAAGACCTACCGAGAGATGCCTCGGGGCACAACGAAGCTCTGTACATCACTCTCAAACTCAACACCATATCACTCCCCGGAGTATTGGTAGATAACGGGTCAGCCGTTAATGTCCTCCCTCTCAGCATGATGCGAGCTCTCCGCATCCATGAAAGCCATCTGATTCCATCAGCTCGGACTATCAAGGCCTACGACAACTCGTCTCGTCCCATCCTGGGGACAGTGACTCTGGAACTCTGGTTCGAAACCCAAATGGTGCCAGCAAAATTCCACGTGATGGACATTCCATCCGAGTTCACAGCTCTTTTGGGACGCCCTTGGCTACACCACATGAAAGCCATAGCTTCCACTCTCCATCAGTGTGTTAAATTCATTAACCGGCAGGGAGATCTCGAAGTCATCCGAGGGGATAGTTTCCTCATAGGAAACGAAGCCGAGACAGTAGCCAAGCGTGTCCGCACTCAGGCACCGGGGGTACCTCCTTCGAATCAACCAAGGGACTATCGGGGCAAATCTCATCAGAATCCCTCAGAGTCCGGAGATGCTAACTATGTAAATGTACTCGAGCAGGCAGACCCTGAAGCAGTCCGATACATCAAGTTCAACTGTCGTTTCCAACATTTGGAGGCAGATTGGAAGGAAACGCTGAATATCGCCATGATACGGGCACATAAACCCCCTGTCTCTGCTCAGAGATTCGTCAGCATTCTCCAAACCCATTCTCTGGCCCTGCCAGGCGAAGAGATCTTCGTGATAAAGGTTGACAAGCACCGTCATACTCATCTCGAATGTATGACAGTTGTATGGGATGTCCTCCACGAGGAACTACCCGCTGCACCCCTCTTCTCCAACGAAGAGCATGATGTTTTCCTAGCTGCTCCAGCAACGCAACCGGACGCAATACGACCCTACACCTGGATTGAGCGATCAGATGACGACGAATCTGAACTCTCCGGAGTCGAGGACGCGGCAGACCCGCGGGCAGACCTCTGCATTCACATGCTCAGTTTTGAGGACGGAACTCCTTCCGATCAGGTCACCTACGACCAAGGTTCCAATACCATGGAAATTGTCAAGCTCAACGTCCAGTACAGACAGCTATCCGACAATTGGAAGTTACTGGTTGACACGACGAAGAATCCCTCTGATCAAGTGACTGACGACGACTTCGTCAACATCATCTATTCCAGATACCCCGATGATACCAAGGATCCGGTCCTTATCGTCAGATTCTGCAATACCAAGGTCACCCTCGACGACTGCCTGCTCATGGTAAACGAGGCTTTGGCCAAGCGAGCTCAGAGCTCATCACTACTTCCGAGTACCAGCCCCAGTGGCAACCGGCCCGTGCCGTCAGTCAAGCTTATACCCTCAAGCGCCGCCAAGGCCAAGGGCAACAGCGAAGGAGACCAAGCTCCTCACCCTGCTACAAGTCAGATCAACCTCGGGAACGCTTCCGGCAGCCACCCCGAAAACATCTGTGAAAGTCTTCCCCGCAAGGCAGAGTCATCTTCCGACATGGGAAATGACCACCTCAGCATCAACATGCTCCAGTTCGATTCTACTCCCAGCCGTCACGGCCCCGGATTCAGACATCCTGCCAGTCGACTGCTAGCTCTGATAGACTTGGCGATCGAGCGAGATCACGAGACTGTCAACATTGCAGAATTCAATACCCCCGTGGGGTCAATCAAGCAGATATGGGCAAACTTCTTGGTAACCGAGATCAAGGAAGGCCGCATGGAATGTCCCAGTCCGACTTCCTTCGTCAACGTAATCCAAGTGTTCCCGCCATTCGGCGATTTGAATGTAATCACGGTTCTGGACACTAGCCAGACGGTGCGCACCTACGGAGACTGCTTAGCTCTCGCAAGGAAAGCCCTCATGGAACTAGCCGCTCAAGAAAGTCGTCTTTGGGACGAAGACCAAGCTCGAAAGACCTACAGGGACCAAGCCCTTAAAGTGTCACAGGCAGCTTCAGACAGAAAGCTAGAGGCCACTCTAGACCAGTTCGACCTCAAGAGCTTTGCTCATGGCAACTTCCCTGACTACCGTCTGTTCTCATCCAACCCCCTCTGCCAGGCAAGGGTGGTCAACGGTCCCGATGACCTAGGAGATGGAACGACACAGCAGAACGAATCCCAGCGCTTACCTTCCCGAGGAAAGCAAGTTCTCTGTGAAAGCGACGACGAAGACGATGAAACCATTCTCTTCCAAGCCGGGCATGAAGTCAACAAAACCGGACTCCCAAGGGTCCTGGGAGGATGGGAACGGATCATTTCCGCACTCAAATTGAAAGGCCAACTCAGGGAGGAAGGTCTATTTAAAAACAAGAGGAGGATGGAAATTCGTCTCGAGCAACTACTCAGGGAAATTCCACAGTCTACGGCATTCGTTTACAGAAATGATCAACTGGGGCAGCAACCAGTCACATGGGCAGATGTTCGGGAAGCCGTGTACTCACCTTCTGACATACCCGCCACTCAGATAAAGCAGAGGAGAAAACTCTCCCCGATGGAGGTTTACCTAGACTGCCGCACGCAGTTCAAAGAAGCACTGGCTATTCTCACATGGGAAGAAACGCAGGCGCTAACTCTCGACGCAGGCTCCGCTGCAAGAAGGTTGATCTGGGCCCAGAGCGGAGGAAAACTAGCAAACCACGAGTATTGCCAGACCCAACTCCAGAATGCCCTGAGTATGCTCAGCAAGAAGGAAAGGAACGCGATATACCGTGAAGAGATCAAGGAGACCGTTCGCTTAAGCCGAGAACTCTCCAACCTCCCCCGGAGGGTTAGCAACACACAGTTCAGTTCAGGCAACCATTGTTGTGCACTGACATTCGAACAACTGCGTCAAACTGTAGGCTACCTCCCCGCAGAGGCATCCAAGCCAGCATCCCTGGACAGAATCCGTCAAGCTGCCGAAGCTCCCTGAATTCATCCACAATCAATGAGTTGAGGGAAGACATATGGCCCTATGCTACGAGGAATCCTCCTCTAACTATGGCTCAACTCAGAGCATCTGTTCAGAAGGGACCAAACCTGATGTCAGCGTTCTAACTCGATCGGGTCAAATCCATGCATTACCACCTAAGGCCACCAAAAAGCCGACGGAGCCAGAATTGCAATCCGGCCAGCCCGAAGACGCAAATTCCTTGAAAGAGGACCCGATCCTCACTCAGCTCAAGCAGACTCAGGCGAACATTTCCCTTTGGTCTCTGCTCACCTCCTCTTATCCTCACAAGCTCAAGCTAGAGGAAAGCCTGGCCCGTACCATGGTCCCCGTGGACGCAACCCCAGATGAAGTCATTCAGATGATCGGCAACATCCACTATGGCAACATAATCACCTTCACAGATTTGGACCTTCCAAAATTTGGGGCTGATCACAATGAGCCGCTCTACATCACAGTCCAGCTGGACGAGCGTCGCCTTCCCCGCGTGTTGGTAGACGGAGGTTCCGGAATGAATGTCTTGCCCGCCAAGATGATGGACCTGCTTGACATCAAGCCCACAGATCTGAAGCCTTCAGTCCACACTGTCAAGGCCTATGACTCTACTTCCCGTACAGTTCTCGGGGTTGCTACTCTCAACATCTGGTTCGGCAAGCGGGTGATCCCCACCGAATTCCAAGTGTTGGACATTCCAATCACTTTCACAGCCATCCTGGGGCGTCCCTGGCTGCATCAAATCAATGGCGTGGCATCCACCCTTCATCAGTGCCTCAAGTTCATGCAAGGCAACGAGCTAACCACAGTCTACGGCGACAGCGTCACCACCGAGGGGACCAGCACCAACGACATTCCAGTGTTGGAAATCAAGCATAATGATGACATGCCATTAACTGGATTCACTCTGGAGACCTCCAAGATCCAAATATGCAACGTGGACCTTCCACTGTCTCACGATCAGATTCCTCCCGCCATGAAGATGATGAAACTCATGAACTTCATCCCAGGACTGGGGCTCGGCAAAAGGCTACAAGGCCAACACCAAGTTATTGAAGTCAAGGACCACACCACGGTCCAGGGGCTTGGCTACGTGCCAACACCGGCTGACATCAAGGAAGACAAAAGGCTCGCCCGCACCAAGGCGACAGCCCGCAAAAGGGGAACCTCCGACGGCACACCCAATCTCCGGCCTTACAGCTTTGACCTCGCTCATTACTTCACCAAGGGAACCGACAGCAGAACTGAGGGGACCGACAGCGGAACCGACAGCAGAACTGAGGGGACCGACAGCGGAACCGACAGCAGAACTGAGGGGACCGACAGCGGAACTGATGAAGATGAGAAAGAAGCAGGGATAGTCAGTACAGAGACTACAGGAAGAATGGAACAGCTAGCACGGGACCTCAAGCGTTTCAGAGGACTCAAAGCTAATCCGATAAGGGGAGCGTTCCTCGACATCACAGCTCTACCTGGACCAACTGCCACCACAGTCCAGCATGAGTACACATTCAAGGGAATCCCAGACTTGGAGGAGCAACTCAAGGTACTCTCCATGGGAAACAGATTGTTCGGATCAGCCGCCGAGGCCACATTCGAGACAGTAAGTCCAAAGCAGAAGGAACCAGAATTCACAGAAGACGCTCTCAGTGGACCAGCTCTACAGAGTCTGTTTGAAGAAGTCATGGAGCTGCCCAACTTGATCGACTGGGGCTCCGACAACAGCATGATTGCCATGATTGGGACAGCAGAAGCCAAGCCTCTCGATCCCCGCACCCTCCTCAAGCATCCAGCAATGCCACTGAAGAATTGGGTAACTTTCACCGGACCAAGGGCAAGCCAGGCAGAATTGGAAGACAAGCTGGGCCCGCACCCACATCTCCCTAAACCCGGTCTCAAACCCTTTGAGTCAGTCCTTGTCAGAGTCCAGTCCTCTGAGTCATCCAACGGCCTTACGCCGGAGGACTATAATGTTGTAGCCAATCATGTATTCCCGTTCTTGTTTAATGAAAAGTCTGACCTTTCGGAGTATCCTCTCATTGCCACTTTAACAACTGATAAGTTAACAAACAACTTAAAAGACGTTAATAATTCAATTGATAAAGAAGCAGACACATTAAACGAACAATACATTAAAGAAGTTCTCGAGCGTGTAGTTGACCAAGAGGACAACCGGGCCCAAGCTGCCGAAGAGGTTATGACCAAAGTGAACCTGGGGTCAGTGCAAGAGCCTAAAGAGACACAAGTGGGCAGTTTCTTCGCCGATGCAGAAAAAGAAGCCCTGATAAGCCTCCTCCGGGAGTATGTTGACGTGTTCGCCTGGTCATACCAGGACATGCCAGGACTCGATCCCTCAATCGTGGAGCACAGAATTCCCCTGGATCCCGAATCCAAGCCTGTCAAACAGAAGCTGCGCAAGATCAAGCCAGAGTGGTCCTTGCAAGTTAAAGAAGAAATTGAGAAAATGCTCCGAGTTGGTTTCATCAGAGTGATTGAGTACCCGACTTGGCTCTCCAACATCGTGACGGTCACCAAGGCCAACGGAAAGGTCAGATGCTGCGTGGATTTCCGGGATCTCAACAAGGCCAGCCCTAAAGATGATTTCCCACTGCCTAACATCGACATGCTGGTCGACACCACGGCAAATTTCGAAGTAAAGTCCTTCGTGGACGGGTTCGCTGGATACAACCAGATCAAGATGTCCGAGGAGGATCAGGCCAAGACTGCCTTCACCACTCCATGGGGGACATACTGTTACACGGTCATGCCGTTCGGTCTAAAGAACGCTGGGGCTACTTACCAGCGGGCTGCAACAGCCCTCTTCCATGACATGATTCACAAAGAAATCGAAGTATATGTCGACGACATGATCATCCACTCCAAGGGATCAGACATGCAGCACATGACAGATCTGAGGAAGTTCTTCAACAGACTCAGAAAGCACTCCATGAGGCTAAACCCGGCAAAGTGCACCTTCGGCGTCAAGCGCGGCAAGGTACTGGGGTACATGGTTACAGAAAGAGGTATCGAAGCCGATCCCAGGAAAATCAAGGCCATCATCGACATGAAGCCGCCTCAAACCCTGACAGAAGTGAAGAGCTTCATGGGAAGACTTCAGTACATCAGTCGCTTCATCAACCAGTTGACATCTCTCTGCGAGCCCATGTTCAAACTGATGAAAAAGAATGCCGACATCAAATGGGACTCCGAGTGCCAAACAGCTTTCGAGAAAATCAAGACCTACTTGGTTAATCCCCCAATTCTGTGCCCGCCACATGAAGACAAGCCACTACTCCTATATCTGACAGTAACAGACACGTCAATCGGAGCAATGCTGGCACAAGAACAGAAAGATTCCAAGGTTGAGCATGCAATCTACTTCGTAAGCCGAAAGCTTCAAGGAAGTGAACTCAGCTACTCAGCATCAGAGAAAACTTGTACCGCCTTGGTATGGGTAGTCGGGAAACTGAAACACTACATGCAGTCGCATTCAGTGCTCCTGGTCTCCAAAGTGGACCCCGTCCGATATCTCTTTGACAAGCCATCTCTGTCGATGCGACTAGCCAAGTGGTCATTCTTCCTGGCTGAGTTCGACATCAAGTACATGGTCAGAAAATCAACAAAGGGCAGAGTAATGGCAGATCAGCTGGCCGACTTCCCAAGCAATGAACCTAAGGGTCCTGATCCGCAATTTCCGGACGACGGAATCTTTTCACTTGACAGCGCAAACCGCTGGCAACTCTTCTTCGATGGGGCAGCCAACAAGAAGGGGAATGGTATTGGAATGCTCCTTGTCGATCCCAAGGACGAGCATACTCCCATAGCCATCAAGCTGAATTTCGAAGCAACCAACAATGCAGCAGAATACGAAGCCTGTGCAGCAGGTTTGGAAGCCGCCCTCGAGCGCAACATCTCAGAGCTGGATGTATATGGAGACTCAGCATTGATCATCAATCAAGTATCCAACAAATGGAAGACGGTAGATTCTGGCCTTCAGAAGTACCACGCGTACATGGAGGAGCTCATTGCTCAGTTCAAGGACATCTCTTTTCACTATTTGCCAAGAGACAGGAACCGCTTCGCAGACGCCCTGGCAACCCTCGCCTCTCTTGTCGAAATTCCCGAAGGGAAAGCAGTAAAACCCCTCAGAATAGGCAGACGGGAAACACCCGCCTATTGCTGTGAGATCGAAAAAGAAAAAGAAACGATCGACGAACCCTGGTACAATCAGATTTACCAGTACCTCCAAAGCGGAGAAGCTTCCTTCACAAATGAAGATGGAAAATACAAAGAAGGGATCAAAGCCAAAAACATGATGGCATTAAAACGCCTGGCATCCCATTTCGTCATTCTGGGGGGTATGTTGTACAAGAAGCGCCACCAAGGGCCACTCCTTCGGTGTGTAAACAAAGAAAAAGCCAGCGAGCTAATGAACGAAGTTCACAACGGAACCTGCGGTCCGCACATGAACGCCCGAGCATTGACACAGATCATTCTCCGTATGGGATACTATTGGATATCAATGGAAATAGACTGCATCCAGTTCGTCCGAAGCTGCGACAAATGTCAACGGTTCTCCAACCTCAATCACATCCCTCCTCATGAACTCTATTGCATGACTACGCCATGGCCTTTCGCCACATGGGGAATCGACGTCATCGGCAAGATCACTCCTCCAGGGAGCAATGGTCACGAGTTCATTTTAGTCGCAGTCGACTACTTCACCAAATGGGTAGAAGCCAGATCGTACAAGGTACTGAATTCTAAGAAGGTGGCCGAGTTCATCCGAGAGAACATCATGTGCCGATACGGAGTGCCCAACGAGATCATCTCCGACAATGGGACCCACTTTGAAGGAGATTGTGACCAACTACTGACCGAATTCAGAGTCACACGTCACAGGTCTTCTCCTTACAGACCACAAACCAATGGTGCAGTAGAGGCAGCCAACAAGACTCTCGCCATGATAATCAGAAAGATGACCACCAGAGGTCGGGACTGGCCCGAAAAGCTACATCTAGCCCTCTGGGGATACCGAACATCAGTCAGAACCGCCACAGGGGAGACTCCGTTCGCACTTACCTACGGAATGGAAGCGATGTTACCCGTGGAATTGGAAATTCCATCCCTCCGAGTCCTCTTGGAAAACGGGATCAATGAAGTCGAATGGCTACAGAGCCGTCACGACGAACTTGCTCTACTCGACGAGCGCAGATTGAAAGCCATGGAACACACTCGAGCCTACCAGAGCAGAATGGCACGAGCATTCGACAAGAAAGTCAAGATCCGAGACATCAGAGAAGGCGACTTGGTGCTAAAGGAAAAGCCTCCTACGCAGACCAATCCCCTCGGAAAGTGGGAGCCTACCTGGATAGGACCGTTCGTGGTACAAAGAATCTTCTCCGGAGGAGCCATGAAGCTAGCAGACTTGGACGGAAACCCTTTCGTTAATCCCGTGAACGGAAGCAAGCTCCGCAGATACTTCATTTGAGGAAGAGCACGAGTCAACTCTCCTTCCCCATACACCGTCCCCTCAGTAAATTAAAGTGCTAAAAGAGTAATACCCAACTGGATACATTCCCGCTAATGATCCAGGTAAAAAACAGGGTCGCACTTCTTTTGTCTTTGTTTTCTCAAATTCACCTAAAAGTGTCGAACTACGGTGACCTGAGCCCCTTAGTCCAACTGTAAAAGGGGAACGTAGGCAGCCATCATTGGTTCGGTCTAAAAAACAAAAAAAAATACAATAAGCATCAATTGCTTGTGTTTCGAAAAACTCTTTTCATTTAACCTACAAATTCATAACGGTTAAAACATTCTTTGATGAGTTCAAGCACGGTCAACTCTTGACTCGCTACACGCTAGCAAAACTACAATAAAACATTAATCAATTAATGTGTCTGCAATGACAATGGGTGGATACTCTGGACAGCAAGGTCAACCTAGTTTCCCGTACTAGGTCCTTCATCCTTCTTCCCCTTCCCTTTTCCCCGGCGAGTGTTCTTCACCTTCGCAGGAAATATTCCGGTAGGCCTTCTACCTGGCTCAGGGACTCTTCCCGACGCCTCCGTCAAGCCTGTGGCTGTCAACGCAGCCCTTTCTCTAGCTCTGTCTCGAGCCACCTCGCTTCGAGCCATCATTGCAGTGCTTTGATTGGCCTCCCGATCAGCACTTGCCACATAATCAGCCATGGCATCGCCAGTACGATTCCCAGGGTTAGCCCTTGCTTCTGTCCTCCTCAAGGTCGAGCTGTCCAGGTGATCAGCACCCACCAGCTCACTCCGTCTCCACAAGATAGCCATCTGTGTCTCCCCTATACACTCTTCGTACCAGTTCAGATACTGCGTCGACAGAACAATGCCCTCTCTCCGGTGAAAGAGAACCCTGGCAGGAAAGGACGCGTATTGCCACCAGCGGGTGATCAACAATAGCGTCGAAGGATCTTCCATCCGCAAAGATCCCACCTCAAAGGTAGCGGCATAACTCAGATCAGTCAGTGGCATCTGCTCCAGCCCGTACTGCCGCAGAACCAATGATGGAATATAGAAAGACGTCTGAGACAGCCCCGACACTCTGACAATCAACAGACCCTCCTGAGCGGTCCTACAAGTCTGTAACTTCCAATGGGGAACCCACCATCGCAAGTGATGCGTGCAAAGTCTGGCCATCCAGAGCTCCAGCTCAGCCTGATCGCCCCCTATCACCAGAGGACGTCGCGAGAAAGACCAAGCGTCACAAGACATTGGCACCTCAGGCATCATCTGCAGCCTCTCCCTCAACCACATGGTCAGCATAGCGGGACTCCCTCCCCACATGTATCGGCTACCGGTCGCCATCCGGCCTATGCCCAGGAACGTCTCGCCCAAGACCAATGGCACGATGTCTCCCCCACTCCGGCACTGCCTCACTAGGTCCAGGACACTGTGATGGCACACACCCAGAGACGTGAATGTGAACAGAGTAGCAATCGCGCACAGAGCAAACGCGTCCCACGAAAAGACGCTCCCCTCAGCTCCGGCAAATCTTTCGGGCAGTCCCGAAATGTCAACGTAATCGGTATCCTGTATCAGCATCCCGTATGCTTCTCCAGCCGAGATACCAAACAAAGACACTAGCTTCTCAACAGTGGCCATGCCACCAGCATACGGAAGAACTAGCTGTTCCGTCTCAGGTCCTCCCAGAATGGCCCGGAAATCTTCAAACGTAGGAGTGATTTCGTTGTACGAAAAGCTGTACACATTCCTCCGTACGTCCCAGAACCGAGACGCGGCTCTCAAAAGATCCCAATCTGGCATGAGCTCCTTCAAAGCCCAAACAGATTTAATCCCGTAACAGCCTTCGAAAAACCTTTTGTTCTGCCTCGTGTGGTTCCGTACCCACGACTGAAAGTTGTCCAAATATCGCTCTTGCATCCGAGACGATAACTTGGGAAAGGGAGCCATGTCAGAAAATGAAGGGAACCTTAAGAAATGGAAAGGAATTCAGCCAGATGAACAAAAAACTATGCGCAGTTTCTTAAACAATTGCAAAGCTGAAACTGCAATTTAAAGAATCTGGAAATTCATTCCAAGTCCGGCCGGACTCCCTCTGCAGTTGACTTGGTCAACTCTGCAGCCAGCTGCCCCTAAATTGGAAACATTTCCAAGCCACTCCCTGTTCACCTTTGAGAAATCTGCGTGCTGCCCATGGTTTCATGCAACAAATATCAGTATCCCTTCCGCCCCGGGCTCGTGCAACAGTGCAAATAATTAATAATTAGTGCATACATGCTTAATTTTTGACCCGTTCAATTTTTAATGCATTTCTCATTTTATTTATTTTTGATTAACCTACTTCCTTATTTGCCAAAAATAACAGAAGGTGATCACAGAATAAATATGCGAAGTACAGGTTCCGCCCCACGGGCGCCTTTTTGCAAATACAGTTCAAATCAAAATTTGTTCCTGACAAATACATGCATTTTGTCTAAACAAAGCAGTAAAGAAAGAAAGCAGTAAAAGGGGGACTACTCTGAGTCCTGCTCGTCATCCGTACACTCGACGTACTGCTCCGCCGCTGCCGGATCCGTCGCAAACAGGAACTCGCCAAACTCCTCCAGCCGGGAATAGGCGAAGGGCCTCCTCGGAGTACGCGAACTCGAGGACTCCCCCCTCTCGCGCCCCGAGTGCGCAGAAGAAGGAGCTCCAAATCCAGCCGTTCCGCCCGCGAACTGGCCGAACCCCTGTGTAAAGTCCTCCCCACCGGCTGTGGGAGCAGGCGAATCTCTCGGCCTAGACGGCCCCCGATCACGGACGTCCACGCTCCTCCGGGAACTGCACCGCATGAACTCCACGAGCCTCCTAGCGTAGGCGGACCACCCGTCCACCAGCCTCATGGCGTCATTGTACGTACGGCCAGATACCTGCGAACCAGGAAAGTCATCAGAAAGCAAGCAGAAAGTACAGATGCAACATTTGCAGAATGCTACTATCAAATGCAGAAAATCAAAAAGGGTGCTCACCGAAGCATTGGGGTCCGCCCTGTATCGTGGTCTCGGCTCAGCCGGGAGCGGGATCACAAGTCGCCTACGCGAACCGTCCAGCCCCTCGTACGCCAGCCTAGCTCGCGGGACCGGAAAATCTCGAGGACCTCCAGGGACCTCGCCCTCTCTATGCTGTACCTGCGGGCTCCTCAGCCTCATCCTCAAGAAAACATCATAGGCGGCCCCCGCTATGATGTACTCGGTGTAGTACACGCCCTGTATGTACCCCTCCAGCTCATCCATCGGCATCTCCCGGGGATGCTGCATGTACAAAGGAGGATCCACCGGCACCAAGGGAAGAGACCCCTGCCTATGCTGACGAGTCACCCTCTCCCCCAGATACATGGCGTCACAGTGAAGTCCCACCAGGAGCTTCCGCCTCCGTGTAGTCTCGCTGGCAATCTGCACCGCGACATGATCGAACCTACTCCACCAGGTCAGCTGGATCCTCTCAGAGAACTCCCGGTTCAGTGCCAGAGATATCTCCTCGTATGACACTCGAGTGCCAACTCTCGAAGAGACCGCCCTCTTCGCCTTCTTCTGCCAAACCAACATGGCAGGGAACAGGGGACGGTACGGCTCCTTGATGTCCCAAGCCTGCGGACTGAACACCTCGTAGCACCAGACCTGCCAAGAGAATGGAAAGTTATGTCAGCTACAAAGCAGATACATACGAGTACATAAAAGAGGCAAGGAAGAGAAAAAGTACGTGAACTTACATCCAAGACAGGCGTGAAGCAGCTAAAGGAGTGCTCCTCTCCCCGCGAGAACCTGTCCAAGGAATGGTAGAGCTCGGCCAGTCCAGCCTCCCCCCACGCAAACCCCCTCACGGCATCCAAGTCTACCAGCGACCCGAGCAAAGGGAAGTGACAAGACGTGTCAGAAGTCGGGAATAAAGTCGCTGACAGCGCAAACCAAAGGAACCCTCGAGCCAGACGCTCCGCGGTCATCCTCAAGGACCCAGCCAGATAAGCGGCGACACCCGCCTCCAGATGCCTCTCCATCGGCCTGTACCGAATGCCTAAGCCCCTGGCATCGGTAATATCAAAACCCAGCAGCCCAGACAACTGCTCCGGGGTGTAACCATCAACCCACACCAGCGTGTTGCCATAAGTCGGCAACCCAGTGATAGCGGCAAAATCCGTGGGAGTCACCGTCGCCTCCCCCCATCTGAAATGGAAAGTGTGGGTCGTATCCCACCAGTACTCGCTCAGCGCAACATACATGGACCTGCCCCTCGGCGTATCAGCTGTCGCAGCTACAGCACTGATAAACCCAGCCAACCCGGAGTCAAGCACCAGCTGCCGCGGACTCCTCTCTCCCTCTCGAGCCACGTCCGGGATAATGTCCCACAATGCTTGCACCGCCTCAAAGGCACCCCGACTCTTCTGGTTATGAGTATTAACCGTCCCTGTCCCCTGCAGACAAACAAGACAGAAGCAACGTCAACAGAAATGCACCAACGCATGTCAAAAGGATGCAATGCAGATACGGTTCTCATTCATTTCCTACGTATATTCAAATCATTTCGAAAACTCCGTCGAATCCGGAACTTTCAAAACATTTCGAAAACTCCGTCGAATCCGGAACTTTCAAAACATTTCGAAAACTCCGTCGAATCCGGAACTTTCAAAATCTTTCGAAAACTCCGTCGAATCCGGAACTTTCAAATCTCTTTCGAATTTTTCGAAAATTTACTCCGTCCCGAATTAAAGCTACTTTAATTTTGGAAAATGCATCTAGACATGGAATTTTGCAACCAAAATTTTTATGTCATCCACCCATAGTGTCAATTGAACTACATCCTAGTCAATTTCGACAACAATTCATGGCAAAGTCAAAAGCCCCAATTCGGGCACCAAAATCCCTAAGTTCATTCCTAACAAATTTCTAACATTTAAAGAATGCACATTCTTAAAATTAATGGAATTTGTAGGAAGCTTACTTGTCTTTCGATCCCATCCTTGGAGTTGTGTCTATCCCTCGCCGGATAAAACTCCGCCGGATTCAATGGGTGAACAATGGTTCGAATGGTCCGAACCAACCGTGTTCTTTCGTCATCGGTCCTTCCGTGGCGAGCCATTGGTCCTCCTTCACCTTCCATAGCAAATTTCCTTCACAAATTCGAGCAAACCTTGCAATTTGGGTTGGATTTTTCTCTCTCCTTTCTCTCTCTCTCGTCGGAATTTATGGAAGAAAATGGCCAACTTTTCTTCTGCCTCGGCGCTGATAACAACCTGGTCAAATTCAGTAAAAGTCCGGCCGGACTCTTACTGCACCAGGAAAAGATTCCTTCCATTTTGGTCCCTCAACTTTTGGCAATTCCAATTTTACCTCTTTTGGGCCTCCCCAAAAGTATAAAATTCCCCAGTTAGACATTTCTAACGCCCCTCCCCCGAGGATAAATCAAAGTTAGTTTTCACTAACGCTCGTCTCAGTTAGTTTTCACTAACGCTCGTCTCCTGACGTTAAATTCAGTCCAGTTGACGTTTGACATTCAAACGTTCAATCATGTCTCCGGACATTCCAGTTACTATTCCGTCTCCTGACGTTAAAATTTAATAATGGTCTTCACCATTAAATCCTCAATCGCGACCTTTCACGGTCCGATTTCAAAGTCTCAATCGCGACCTTTCACGGTCCGATTTCAAAGTCTCAATCGCGACCTTTCACTGTCCGATTCCAATTCTCAATCGCGACCTTTCACGGTCCGATTTCAAAGTCTCAATCGCGACCTTTCACGGTCCGATTCCAATTCTCAATCGCGACCTTTCACGGTCCGATTCCAATCCTCAATCGCGACCTTTCACGGTCCGATTCCAATTCTCAATCGCGACCTTTCACGGTCCGATTTCAAAGTCTCAATCGCGACCTTTCACGGTCCGATTTCAATCCTTAATCGCGACCTTTCACGGTCCGATTTCAATTCTCAATCGCGACCTTTCACGGTCCGATTTCAACTCTCAATCGCGACCTTTCACGGTCCGATTCCAATCCTCAATCGCGACCTTTCACGGTCCGATTTCAATTCTCAATCGCGACCTTTCACGGTCCGATTCCAATTCTCAATCGCGACCTTTCACGGTCCGATTCCAATTCTCAATCGCGACCTTTCACGGTCCGATTTCAATCCTCAATCGCGACCTTTCACGGTCCGATTTCAAAGTCTCAATCGCGACCTTTCACGGTCCGATTCCAAGTCTCAATCGCGACCTTTCACGGTCCGATTCCAATCCTCAATCGCGACCTTTCACGGTCCGATTTCAATCCTCAATCGCGACCTTTCACGGTCCCATCTCAAACAGTCAATCCCGACCTTCGCGATCCGACCTCCACTCTTCTATCGAGACCCTTGCTGTTCGTCTTCTCGGCAACAGCAATAAGCCCGAACCCCAAGGCACGAACGCCTTGCAACAATCCCTCTTCGGCCATCCTCGTAAGCCCGAACACCTTTTCACTTCAGCAAGTGAACATTCATCTCCCCGGCCGCCAGTCGTAAGCCCGATCGTTCCACCTCAGCGGCAACAGCAATAAGCCCGAACCCCAAGGCACGAACGCCTCGCAACAATCCCTCTTCGGCCATCAAGGTAAGCCCGAACGCTCATCCCCAGCAGGATAAAACTGGCAACAGCAATAAGCCCAGCACCCAAGGCACGAACGCCCTCGTCAACATCGCAACTCCGGTTTGAGGCGCCACACGCCCTCGAAGGTTTCAGAAGTCCCAGGTTCAGACGCCTCCCAACAGTCTCCATTCAGGTACAGGTACCTCGCGAATGGTCTCATCCAGGTTTAGACGCCTCCTAACAGTCTCGCTCAGGTCAAGGTCCCCATGCGCGGCCCTTGCCCCCTTTCGAACTACGATCGGCTTGATTCCCGCTCGGGATACGTAGGAATCCTTTTCGCTAAGGGTCCAGCCAGCTGACCGCCCAGGTCTCTTTCAAAGTAAGGCATCCCGATTTGGATCCTTATCTTTTTCAACGACCCCACCTCCTTCGGAGGAGACGTCGCTGAGGGGCTAACTGTAAGTACCCAAATCCGGATCGTCCAAATCCGTCAGAAAGTTAACCGAAATCCGTTAACTGGCCCGCTCCAGGTTAACCGGAACTCGTTAAACTCCCCGTTGCTGTGCCAACGAGACGTCCCGGGACTGCCCCGTGCATCCCGACGTCGAACCGTACTTAACACGTGTCATCTCACGTAAAAGTATGGCTTTCCCTGAAAAACGCATTTTCCGGCACTTTCCGGGGGCGTTTCGGACATTTTCCGGACTGTTATTTTAAAAAACGGACAAAACCGAGACCGGGGAACAAAATCCCACATGGCTGGTGACTCAGAGGGCACGTGGCAGCCATGCCACCTCCCTCTAGTCACCCTTCAATCAAATTCAAAGGGAAAAGACCAAAATACCCCTGGTTTGCAAGCCTAGTCCGGCCGGACTCCCTGTGCACTTTTCCTGAAATTGCCAGCAAGTCCCCCAGATTTCCAAAATACCCAAAAAAACCCCTGGATTCAGTCCAAGTCCGTCCGGACTCCTACTGCAATTTTCACCTATAAATAGAAGTTGCTGTCAAAGCTTTCAAAAAAGAACAAATTACTCCCAAAAATTCACTACCCCACGGCTTCAAACCGAGCCACCCCTTCCGAGCTTCCGTTCTGTCTCGATTCGCGTGAAACCTTCGTATTTCGATCAAATACGCACCCTAAAACTTCGAAACAACCTTTCGAATCACTTTCCGTGTCCCGTACACACCTCCCGAGCCAAAGGAGTCGACCCTAGCCATATGTATAACTCCCTCTCTCTAAATCTCCGTCCGTCTCGGCCACGCGCCAGCCGCTATAACCGTTTCGAACGTCGTTATCGAAATGTAGACGCTCCGTCTAACGGGGTCCGATACGTTTTAGCCCCTCGATCCTCTTCTCTCTCGTAAGAGAAGTAATCACGGGTTAAAACGGCGTTCCGACCCCGTTCCGTTTACTTTTATTATCATTTATCAATTCCGGATCGATCGATCCGTTGATCGTTACTTAATTTTTGTCATTTACAATTCCGAGCCGTTTTGGCCTCGTTGATCGTCATTTACAATTCCGAGCCGATTGGCCTCGTCGATCGTCATTTACGATTCCGGATCGTTTGATTCCGTTGACACTGCTTTAAATACTGTCATTTACAAGTCCGACCCGTTTGGATCGTGATAGTATTTACTTTTCAAAGTCCGAGTCGCAACCCGATTCGTTGATCGCATATCATTTAATACGCATTTTTCCCGTAAAAAATCGTTAACAATGTAATGCCCGGTTCAAAACCGGAGTTCGTCCGTCGAACTCTCTTTCAAAACACGCGAAATGACGTTCGGCCTCCGAATGCTCGTCTTCAAACTAAAAGCCGCCATTTGACACTTAAAATCATTTAATACGCATTTTTCCCGTAAAAATCGTTAACAATGACATTCTCGGTTCAAAAAACCGGAGTTCGACCTCCGAACTCCCTTTCAACTCAAAATCGACGTTTGCCACGCAAACGCTCATTTCAAACTCAAAACCGACGTTTGTCATTCAAACGCTCGTCTTTTCAAACAAAGTCACCTAATCAACGTTTGTCATTCAAACCAAGATTAAGCTTGTCATTCAAGCCCCCATTTCAAAACACACACACACACACACACACGATTTCAAGAAAGGTAGAAAGACTCGTCATGCGAGGCGTTTCGGGCGATCTCGTAATACTCTACCCGAAACGTAACTTGACCTCCGAACCTAACAATCTCTGGTACTAAAAGCTTTTTACTCGTTTTTGCTACCAATAAAAATGATCCCCTTTTTCAAAGCCTTTTCCTAAGTTTTTGCTACCAATAAAAACGACACCATTTTCTAAAGCCGTTTCTCAACGTTTGGGCTCAAAATACAAAACCGCGTGGCGACTCCTCATTTTGTTCCTTCCCATGAAGCGAGGTCTCGGTACACCAACCCCCGCGAAAGACAACCGCGTTTCGCGCCCGCGCGAAATCCCGGGTAATTTCAAATGTTGTGAGTGTAAAAGTAAAGTAGGAGAGAGAATGAGTGGAGAGAATAGTGATTTAAGGTTTCCTTTTTGGGAAAGTTCCATTTTAATTGGGACGCCCAAAAGGAAATTTATGGCTTTTAGGTCAGGGACTGGAGGGAGTATGCGGCAAAGAATATGATATGCAATCACAACATGAAATCATATAACACATCTCATAATATATATATATATATATATATATATATATATATATATATATATATATATATATATATATATATATATATATATATATATATATATATATATATATATATATATATATCACATTCTTGTCAACACAAAGAAATATAAATATATAACACATAAGTGCAATAATGTAACACTTAGAAGGATCTTGAGCCAAGGTTTCATCCTCAAAAGGATATCACGATACGGCGACAATGGCTGACTATTTTCAAGTAACACACACACACAAGCACAGTTTTCGAGAAAGGTAGAAAGACTCGTCAATACGAGGCGTTTCGGGTGAGCACAATTAATCTCTTCCCGAGGCGTAACTTGACCTTCGAACCTAACAATCTCTGTTAAAAAAGCCTTCTTTTTTAAAGTTTTGGCTCATAATAAAAACGATGTGGCGACTCTCCTTTTTATTCTTTCGTGAAATTCAAATCGCTCGTTGCTTTCGCGATTGCGAGTGAACGCGAGTAATTTCAGCTATCCTTTGTTGATACACTGCCATTCTAATCTTGGCTATATCCCTAAGCTCATCTATTGTATCCAAATCTTGAGCCAATAGTTGATCATTACCGTCTTGAGTTAGCAAACCATATCTTGCAGTCGGAATTGTTACTTTTATTGGGATCACAGCTTCACCAGTGAATACTAATGAGTAGGGTGTTTGTCCAGTAGCATTTTTAGATGTAGTCCTATCAGCCCATAACACAAGTGGTAACTCTTCGGCCCATCTTCCCTTTTTCTGGTCTAGGCGCTTCTTTAGGTTGTTGATGATCAACTTGTTACTTGACTCATCTTGACCATTGGCTTGAGGGTGTACAGGCGTAGAAGTTATCAATTTTATTCCCCATCTTGAACAAAAGTCCTTAGTCTTTTTATTGATGAGTTCGGACCCATTGTCACGACCCTAATCTTAGGCACTATTTTAGCACATGTTGAGCACGTGGGGTTGGGGTGTGTAGCATCTCATTCTATGCCTTTTGTGATATATAAAATGTTTATGTGTTTAAAGTGGTATTTTGACAATTTATATGATGTTAGGATGTAAATAAATTAATTTTAATGATGTATTGTCTAAATAAAATAAATATGAAAAGTGTGTAGTGGAATTATAATAATTGAAGTTAAATAATAAAGTTGGAAAAGTGGTGGAAGTGCTTAGGTGTAAATGTTGGAACTTAAGGTAGTTAGTTGTGACAACTCAAAACCTTGGAGGAGCTTAAAGGTAAATCTTTAATGTTTATCCTTTGTTTTAAAAGAGAAAAACTTCATCTTTTTAAGATCAGTACCATCTTCTTCTCCAAAACCATCCATGGAAACTAAACCCTTGACTCCTTCTTTCAAAAATTCTAGAGGCTTCATTACCTCTCCGTTTTTAAATTTGACTGCATATTCTTGTTCGGGGTGACGAGGGGAGCGCGTAGAGCCGGTCAAATAAATATTTCATTTCGCACTATTTTGATAAGTTATTATGATTTTCTTTCAATTCTTGTTCATTGAGTGTATTATGTTGATATTGTGGTGTTACCATTATTGTTTGGTAATTTGGAGTAATTTCTTAGACTTGGAAATGTGGGAATTGACCTAAGTATGGTGTTGTTGTTCATGGAAGGTTGTAGGAACTAATTGGTTGTTGTTAAAATGAAAGAAAGCTAGTAAAATGGAATTTGGTAGCGTAATAAGTGTTATAGTTGAGTTGCATGTAAACGTTGAGTAAATTCTTATACTTGGAAGATTATAAAATGATATTGGTACATTATACTTGGATTAAAATGAGTCTAGAATGGTTTTGGTATGTTTTGCTGATGTTTGGTAGCTGGTTTGATACTTCAAAAACAGAGGAAATTGGTTTGGGTCACTTGGAAGTTTGGTTGCTGATGTTTGCAGCTGATTTCTGAATTCTGGGCTGAGGGCATGACTCGTGCTCTGTGGCACGAGTCGTCCCTTGAAGATTTGTCTAAGTCGTTCCCTATTAGGGACTAGGGGTGAGCACGGATCGGTTTGGATCGGTTTTAGGATAAAACCGACACCAAACCAATAACTATCGGTTTTATGTAAATCGAAACCATTAACTTCGGTTTCTTAATGGTTCGGTGTTATCGGTTTCGGTGTAATATCGGTTTGGTTCGATGTCTTAATGGATTGTTGGGCTTTAATGGGCCTTGTTTGGATTATGGCTTAACTTGTGAGGATATTGCTCACATTAAGAATGATAAAGCATCCCGGGTTACGCAATACAACCCTGTATCTTTGGAACAAAAAATGGATTACTTGATTGAAGACATGGGTCGTGAAGTCAAGGAGCTATTGACTTTTCCTGCATTTCTTGGCTATAAACTTGATGACAGGATTAAGGAAAGGTATGAAGCTATGAGGGAGATTAGAGGTGAAGGAATGTCGATTAACAAGCTTTTGAGTGTGTCAACAGCTAGATTCTCCCAGAAGAAAACAACCCTTGATGAACTGACCCAAGGTGAAAACTAAGATTTAATTAGAGTAAACATGTCTCTCAGATTCTTCCCAAAGATTGATTTTTGTAGTGTTCTGTTTAGGGCATTGAACGTGGAAAACTGAAAATAAAAGGTAGAAAAATAATATATATATATATACTATAAGATAAAACGACGTAGTTTTGACTATCGGTGTTAACGGTTTCTTATCGGTTTCTAAATTGTTAAAACCTAAACCAAACCGAAAATTTCGGTTTCTAAACTTAAACCAAACCAAATGGTTCGGTTTCGGTTTTTTCGGATTCGATTTTTCGGTGTTAATGGTGTTAACGGTGTTAGCGGTTTTTTTTGCTCACCCCTATTAGGGACGACAGATTCTGGTGGGTGTCAAAGGGGCACGACTCGTGCCCAAGGGGCACGAGTCGTGCCCTGCCCTGCAACCTCTGAAGCATTTTTCAAGCCTTGTAAACCTAATCTACCTAGGATATAACTGAACCTTCTTTAACTATAATTGAAGTAGAACACTTTAGCTGTACAACGGTATCTTCCTTGGTCAAAATGAAATTGTGGAAGTAGTTTAAATATTGTTCGGAAAATGGTTGACAAGCTTGAGTCGTAACTTACCCAAAGTTGTTCAAACTTGGAAATTCGATCTTGAACCTTTTTAAAGGTTATTGAATGTTGTGTAATGAATATGTAGGACTTGTTTATGATACATGGTGGCCTTACTTGCTTTCATATTCTTTGTGGTTGGTTTGAATAGTGTAGGAAATATATGTTACACTATTGTATTAGTTGAACATGTGTATTATTTACCATGTTGTTTCATTGTTATCCCAAGTGTGGATTTATTTACCATGTTGTTTCATTATTATTCCCAAGTGTGGATTTATTTATCATGTTGTTACATGGTTATCCCCAGCGTGGATTTATATTTCAAGTATCTGTTATGTGCTTGATAGTGGTTATATCAGTGGGTGTTTGGAGGGTTGATTCTGGTGAATATGCCTAAGCAGTTCACAGGAGATGAGTTATGACAATAACTATCTCGGTGGTAAGATTGGTTCTGGGGAATATGCATTCACAGAAAGAGAGGATTTTTACTCCCACATTATACGACTTATGGCTCAGACGGGAAAGGTAAAAGGAGGTAACGTAAGGTGTTTACCGCTTTACCAATGTGTTATGTGTAACCATGTTATGTGTTGCACCTTATTTGGCATCTTGTTGCATTCATAATAGCTTATTGAGATTTATTCTCACCCCTTCTCCCTTTACTGTTTTAGATCATGCTGAGATAGGTGACCTGAACCAGTGAGGCCGGGGAAAGAGTTTGGACTTCTTGCTTTTGGGATTTGTCAGGGTATGAATATGTTTAGGTGGTGGTTGGGAGTATTTTTGAAGCATTTCTCTTTTGGAAAAACAATTTGTATATTAAACTACTTTTGGAAAACTTTATATTTGTAGTTGGCTTGTAATTAAACAGGTTGTTTTATTCGTTTCAAAGTATGTTATAACTTTCCTCCGCGTGGAGATGTTTGAGTTAGTTTTTAATGAAAGTTTGGAAGTTGGTTTTCTTTACAAGTGAAGTAAAAAGTTTTAAAAAGTTTAGTGGGTTTGAAGTTAGTTTGGGACCCTCCCGCTCGGGGCACGAGCTAAGGTTCCGGGTTGGGGTGCCCACAGTTGGTATCAGAGCTTAGTTTAGAGGTCAAGGGTAGATGTCTAGACTAAGGGGGAGTGTGTGGTAACTGACACCGAGTGTTTGATGCAGGAGGGTTTATACAATGGCAGAAGCAAACATGATGATAAAAAAGGACTCCCGAAAATGAGGGTAATGTGGGGACAGTGAAATTCGAATGAAGAGATGATAAATTTATTCGTAATGTTTGTACGTAAAATGGTAACTCGGAGGATCGGCTCAGAATCAACCCGAGGGATGTCAAAGTGATGGATTGGAAAAGTTTGTGAAGATGAATCCACCGAGCTTCAATGGAGACCCGGATCCGTTAAAGGCAGAAAAATGGCTAGAAGAAATGAACAAAATCTTTGAGGTTATGGAAAGTCATAATGAAGAGAAGGTTAGATATGCCGTTTTCAAGCTTGAAGGTCCAGCTGATCATTGGTGGCAAATTTTGAAGGAAAGTTGGGAGCGGGATCATACGCCCCAAACTTGGGATAATTTCACCCAGCAGTTCAAGGATTATTTCATTTCAATGGTTACAAGGGACAAGAGGAGGTCGAATTCTTGAGGCTAGAGCAAGGGACCATGACGGTGGATCAGTATTCAACTCGATTTGAGGAATTGGCTCGGTGTTGCCCTTATTTGTTATCACATGAAGCGAGAAGAGTTCATCGGTTTGTAAAAGGTTTGAGGGTTGAGTTTAGGAAGAAATTATTGATTGATGATTTCACCAATTATCAGACAGCCGTAGATAGAGCGTATAAGATCGAGATTGACATTGAGGAAAATCGTGGAAGATCGGAAAGTGGGGTTAGAAGCAAGCCAAAGTATCAAGGACAAGGATCCAGAATCACCAGAGGACAACCAAGGGCTTCAACTTCAGGGAGTGTGCGAGGGGAGCTTGTTGCAGCTTCTTCATCTCGTCCAATATCCAGACAATATGGGATGATTTGTAAATTTTGTAAGAGGATTGGATATATCGAAGATCAGTGTTGGAGTAAGCAAGGCAGGTGTATTAAGTGTGGAGAAATGGGACACTTTCGGAGGAATTGTCCAAGGTTGCAGCGGGGATGAGCTACGGGCAGTGGTGATCAAGGCGGACAACAAAGAGGTAGTACCAAGAGAGATAAAGAAGGGAAACCAAAAGAGAAGGTCTAAGGTCGAGTCTTTGCTTTGGGTCTTGGAGAGATAGATCCCTCAGAGGTCATTAGAGGTATACTACCTGTCTCAGGAGTTAGGGGTCATATTTTTATAGATCCCGGTTCATATGATTTATGTTTGGCATTGCATTTTGCTTCTATGTGGCATACATTGCTTAAGATTTGTCTTAAGTGTTAGAGGTTTCTGCTCTTATGAGAGAGTACCTCGAATCTTCTTTGGTTACCACGAGGGTGATGTGGTTATATCTGGGCATGTATTGCCAGTTGATTTGGTATGATTACCGCTTTGTGATTTTGATGTATACTTGGCCTGGATTGGCTAAGTAGTTGTAGTACATTGGTAGACTATCGTAAGAAGCGAGTCTCCTTTTCTATGCCTGATTTGTTTATATTTGTACTTGATGCAGATAAGCCTTTATGTGTGGTATTCCTTTAATATATGCATTAAAGACCGAAAGTTTTGTTTAAAAAATGTGAAGGTTATTTGGTTTGTGTTAGACTTGAGTAAGAAGTCCTTCGAAATATTTTATGCGCTGGTTATGAATAAATGGTAAATGTGTTTTCATCGGAGTATTTCATGTGTTGGTTGTGGATAAATTGTAGATGTGCTTCCAGCGAAGTATTATATGTCTCCAGGCTGGGAAGTGGAATTATGTATTGATTTAATGTCAGGTTCAATGCCTATATCAACAACACCTTATAGAATGGTATCGATTTTGTTCATGGTTATGATGAGCAGAATTTTAATCCTTATCTTGATGGCTTTGTGGAAATTATTATGGATGACATCCTTGTTTAATTAATGTTTCGAGAAGATCATGAAAATCATTTGCGAATGGTGTTAAATGTCCTTTGTGAGAGGCCATTGTTTGCGAAGTTTAGCAAGTGTGAGTTGGCTTGAGAAGATTTCAATTTTTGGGTTTTATAGTTTTAAGCTCAGATTTTACCGTGGATCTTTTGAAGATTGAGATCGTGGTCAAATGGATTAAACCATTATCAGTGAAAAGAAGTTCATGGTCTTTTGGGTTGGCAAGTTGCTACCGAAGGATTATCAAAGGATTCTTGAGAATTGTAATATCATTGATGTAGTTAACTCGAAAAGATGTATCAATGGTGTAAGATGCAAAAAGGGTAAATCATATTGGTAGATATGAAGAATAGATTGACTATAAATCTGATCCTTACCCTTCCTATGGATGCGAGAACTTTGCAATTTTCAGTTGCGCGTCAAAGGAAAGATGGGTGATGTTATTATGCAAAATGGGCAAGTGATAGCGTATGCTTCGAGGAGGTAACTTTGGCAAAGCAGAATTATCATATTCTCGACTCGGAAGTGGCTGCGATTATTTGCGATACCTAGATGGAAACCTTATCTAATTGAAGCTCAATTTGAGATTTGTTATTGATCCTAAGAGTTTGAAGTATTTAGTTATTCGGAAGGAAGTGATCAACAGGCCGAAGTGATGGTTGGAACTATTAAAAGACTTTGATGGAGTTATTTCATATCATCCGGGAAAGTTATTGGGGTTGCAAATGCGATTAGCCGAAAGGCTTATGTGTCAACATTTATATCCTGTTAGTCGCAAGATGAGATATTATTACGAATGTTCAAGTTATACCTATATTATATGGAGACCTTAAGGAAATTCAACAAACTGATTCAGAATTTAAGAGGATTATCGGATAGTTTCAAGATGGGGAGACCGAGGATTTTATACTGAATCAGGATGGAAATTTAACCTTCAACTCAGAATTTGGGTAACGTCTTCACAAGAGATTAAAAGACAAAATTTTAGAGGAAGACCATAAAGCTAGAATTGCGATTCATCCGAAAAGTTTGAAGATGTATCAAGATTTGAAGATGGGTTGGAAGATTAGAAATAGGAAAGTATTGAGATGGATTTTGTAACGGGACTACATTCGACATCGATGAAGATGGATGCATTTGGGTAATAGCGGATAGATTGATCCATTAGGTTCATTTTCTAACTATATCAATGAAGTATTGATGGAGAAATTAAAACAATTGTGCATGAGAGAGATTGGTTGATGTCGTGAAGTACCAATCAACATTGTATCAGATCGGGATCTAGGATTCATTACGCATTTGGGAAGCTGCGTGCAAAGTTTTGAGTTCCAAGTTGAGTTTCAGTGATGCGTTCATCCTCAGACAGATGGGCAGACAGAGAGAACTATTCAGATTCTTGAGAATAGGTTGTATGTTGTGTGATGGATTTCTTTTCAACTTGAGAAGTTTATCTAACTGTAGCGTTGTGAGAAAATTTTCATCTTTTCATCTTTTTGAGTCACCACCTATATTATTCGATTGGAAACATAGGAAAACCATTTTGAAAGAGATTTGGATTCGGGGCTTAGGTTATGAAATGGGTAGGTTTAGAAGCATCCATTTCACCCAATCCGGAGATCGGTCTTGCTAAAGAAAAGAGAGATTTTCAATCTTTTTAATAAAATAATTAAAGAAGAACAAATAAACCCTAATCAATTTCTTGATTAGGAATGTCGGATTGTATGCTTCGAGATCGCCTTCATTGACTGAAGGGACTCTAGGCTAATCCTTTTGATGGGATTACACTACTCTAAAATCAATAGAGAGGTTGAGAAGAGAAACGAAAGTTTAAAGGATGATTGCCTTTTTGAGGAGGGATGCGGACAGAGTTTCGACTCAAGTTTAGAGCTGAAACTTGATACGGACAGAGCTTCGCCTCGATCCTTGATTTGGATCTTGATGCGGACGGAGCTTCGCCTTGGTCCTTTGATTCGGGCTTCGATGTTCGTCAATCAACGTGGTTGAAGGACGAATTTAGGAGTTGTTTGTGAGTGATTTGAAGGAGTCTTTCGTGGAAAGAAACCAACAAATTGTGTGTGTCGTGTGTTTTCTTGATCAAGGATCAGAATTGTCGAGCCGTGAAACACTGGAAGTCATCCAGTATTTATAGGAGGTTGGAGAGGTGAAGGTGGAGAGAGAAATTACCCTAGGAAGGTTCCGTAATCCCGCCCGATTGGATACCCGAATTGATAAGGTTTTATCCAAAAAGAGAGTTTGAAACGGAGAAGGGAAGTGATTCTGCACATCATGTCGAGGGGATATCTCGCGCGAGATATGATATCTCGTGCGAGATATCTAGTCTGATGACTATTTTGTCCTCTTCAGTTTATTCCGTTAGTCAGTTAGGTCCAAAACTAACGAGGTTAGTTAGAAACTTAACGAAACATGACGAAACTGATACGCTTTCATCAAAACATAAAAGAGAGATTAAGAGTAGTGTAATCATGTAATTATGAGTTCAGAATGGGGTGTCTACACTAACCTTAGTGAGTTTGCGTATAATAACAGTTCTCAGTTCATCATTGAATTGGTATCGTATGAAGCATTGTATGGGAGACATTATCTTTATGATCCTTCGTTAGTATGGAGTTCTTCAACCAATGATATTCAAGCGGATTTGACTTGTGTGGAAGAATCATTGAGAGTTATTAGAATCGCAAGTTCGGGAATTGAAATCCTAGAGTATTCGGGTTGTGAAAAAAGTGTAGAAGAATCATGTCATCGAGGAAGCTACTTGGTTTGAAATTTGAAATGCGTGAGAGGTAACCTTCTTTGTTTGATCATTCAGGTAAGCAAGTTTAAAATTCGAGGCAAATTTTCTTTAAGGGGGAGTGAGTGTCATGACCCTAATCTTAGGCACTATTTTAGCACATGTTGAGCACGTGGGGTTGGGGTGTGTAGCATCTCATTCTATGCCTTTTGTGATATATAAAATGTTTATGTGTTTAAAGTGGTATTTTGACAATTTATATGATGTTAGGATGTAAATAAATTAATTTTAATGATGTATTGTCTAAATAAAATAAATATGAAAAGTGTGTAGTGGAATTATAATAATTGAAGTTAAATAATAAAGTTGGAAAAGTGGTGGAGGTGCTTAGGTGTAAATGTTGGAAGTTAAGGTAGTTGTGACAACTCAAAACCTTGGAGGAGCTTAAAGGTAAATCTTTAATGTTTATCCTTTTTTTTAAAAGAGAAAAACTTCATCTTTTTAAGATCAGTACCATCTTCTTCTCCAAAACCATCCATGGAAACTAAACCCTTGACTCCTTCTTACAAAAATTCTAGAGGCTTCATTACCTCTTCATTTTTAAATCCGACTGCATATTCTTGTTCGTGGTGACGAGGGGAGCGCGTAGAGCCGGTCAAATAAATATTTCATTTCGCACTATTTTGGTAAGTTATTATGATTTTCTTTCAATTTTTGTTCATTGAGTGTATTATGTTGATATTGTGGTGTTACCATTATTGTTTGGTAATTTGGAGTAATTTCTTAGAGTTGGAAATGTGGGAATTGACCTAAGTATGGTATTGTTGTTCATGGAAGATTGTAGGAACTAATTGGTTGTTGTTAAAATGAAAGGAAGCTAGTAAAATGGAATTTGGTAGTGTAATAAGTGTTATAGTTGAGTTGCATGTAAAGGTTGAGTAAATTCTTATACTTGGAAGATTATAAAATGATATTGGTACATTATACTTGGATTAAAATGAGTCTAGAATTGTTTTGGTATGTTTTGATGATGTTTGGTAGCTGGTTTGACACTTCGAAAAAAAGAGGAAATTGGTTTGGGTCACTTGGAAGTTTGGTTGCTGATGTTTGCAGCTGATTTCTGAATTCTGGGCTGAGGGCACAACTCATGCTCTGTGGCACGAGTCGTCCCTTGAATATTTGTCTAAGTCATGCCCTATTAGGGACGACTGATTCTGGTGGGTGTCAAAGGGGCACGAGTCGTGCCCTGGGGCACGAGTCGTGCCCTGCCCTGAAACCTCTGAAGCATTTTTCAAGCCTTGTAAACCTAATCTACCTAGGATATAACTGAACCTTCTTTAACTATAATTGAAGTAGAACACTTTAGCTGTACAACGGTATCTTCCTTGGTCAAAATGGAATTGTGGAAGTAGTTTAAATATTGTTCGGAAAATGGTTGACAAGCTTGAGTCGTAACTTACCCAAAGTTGTTCAAACTTGGAAATTCGATCTTGAACCTTTTTAAAGGTTATTGAATGTTGTGTAATGAATATGTAGGACTTGTTTATGATACATGGTGGCCTTACTTGCTTTCATATTCATTGTGGTTGGTTTGAATAGTGTAGGAAATATATGTTACACTATTGTATTAGTTTAACATGTGTATTATTTACCATGTTGTTTCATTGTTATCCCAAGTGTGGATTTATTTACCATGTTGTTTCATTGTTATTCCCAAGTGTGGATTTATTTATCATGTTGTTACATGGTTATCCCCGGTGTGGATTTATATTTCAAGTATCTGTTATGTGCTTGATAGTGGTTATATCAGTGGGTGTTTGGAGGGTTGATTCTGGTGAATATGCCTAAGCAGTTCACAGGAGATGAGTTATGACAATAACTATCTCGGTGGTAAGATTGGTTCTGGGGAATATGCATTCACAGAAAGAGAGGATTTTTACTCCCACATTATTCGACTTATGGCTCAGACGGGAAAGGTAAAAGGAGGTAACGTAAGGTGTTTACCGCTTTACCAATGTGTTATGTGTAACCATGTTATGTGTTGCACCTTATTTGGTATCTTGTTGCATTCATAATAGCTTATTGAGATTTATTCTCACCCCTTCTCCCTTTACTGTTTTAGATCGTGCTAAGACAGGTGACCTGAACCAGTGAGGCCGGGGAAAGAGTTTGGACTTCTTGCTTTTGGGATTTGTCAGGGTATGAATATGTTTAGGTGGTGGTTGGGAGTATTTTTGAAGCATTTCTCTTTTTTAAAAAACAATTTGTATATTAAACTACTTTTGGAAAACTTTATATTTGTAGTTGGCTTGTAATTTAACAGGTTGTTTTATTCGTTTCAAAGTATGTTATAACTTTCCTCCGCGTGGAGATGTTTGAGTTAGTTTTTAATGAAAGTTTGGAAGTTGGTTTTCTTTACAAGTGAAGTAAAAAGTTTTAAAAAGTTTAGTTGGTTTGAAGTTAGTTTGGGACCCTCCCGCTCGGGGCACGAGCTAAGGTTCCGGGTTGGGGTGCCCACACCCATTGTCACAAATGATTTCTGAGGGGATACGAAACCTACTAAAGATGTTCTTCTTCAAGATAGAAATGACTTTGTTGTCTCTCACTTGTACGTAAGCTTCTGCTTCTATCCATTTAGAAAAGTAATCCATCATGGCTAACCTAAAGACTTTTCCTCCTGGAGCTTTTGGTAATTTGCCAACTATATCCATGCCCCACTGCATGAACGACCAAGACGAAAGTACAGGATGTAGAGGTTATGCAGGCTGATGCAGGATGTTGCTATGCCTCTGGCAAGCATCACATTTCAAGGCGTAATCCATTGCATCTTGCCTCATTGTTGGTCAGTAGTATCCCATTTTGAGTGCCTTTGAGGATAACGACTTGCCCCAAAAATGATTTACACATTCACCTGGATACTTTCATTCTGAATGATCTATGGTTCTTGACATCTAGAGGAATTGTCCCATCTTGCAAGTATTTAATGATTGGTTAGGTCCAGGTTGGATCATCATTTCGGCCTTGAATTGATGTATCGGGTTGATCTACAACTGTACATTCTTCAGGCTGGTCAATGGCTGGATATTTAACGTAGATGTTTGGAATATTGGTGTTTATCATGGCTCTGCATGCTGATCCCAGATTGGCCAAGGCGTCGGCTTCAGCATTCCCCTCACGGGGTACCTGTTCCAAAGAAAAGCCAACAAAACGTCCTGCAAGAATTTTAACATGTTGAAGATATAATGTCATCCTGGAATTCTTTGCTGCAAAAGATCCATTAAAATGGTTAACCAATAACACTGAATCACTAAAGACATTATTATGAGTGATATTTAAACTTAAGGCAGTAGATAAACCCATAATTAAAGCTTCATACTCAGCTTAATTATTGGTCGCCTTGAACTCACATGAAACAGCTTGAGGGATTAAGTCACCTTGAGGTGATTTCAATAGAATACCCAAACCTGAACCTCTAGAATTGGATGTTCCATATGTAAACAAAGTCATATATCTAGGGGGTTATTTCCTTCAAGATGTTGTACTTCTTGCTCTACCTCAGGCTATAGGGCAAAGCTGAAATCAGCTACGAAATCTGCAAGAGCCTGCAACTTGATTGCACTTCTTGGCTCATAAGAAATTTCATATGTGCTTAGCTTTACTGACCACTTGGCCATTCTTCCTGACATTTCAGAAGTTCTCATAACCGTCCTGATAGGATAGTGAGTTTTCACAATAATTGGATGTGTTTCAAAGTAATGATGTAATTTAGTGGATGCAGTAATCAAAGCAAGGATGAGTTTTTCTAGATAGGAGTACCTGGTTTCCGCATCTAGAAGAGATTTACTTACATAGTAGATAGGGTGTTGTTCACCTTGGACTTATTTAACCAAGAAAGCACTTACTGCACTTTCTGATATGGCTAGGTAAAAGATTCACCAGGTTCCAGCTTGGTTAAGAGTGGTGCCGATGTAAGATACTTCTTGAGGTCGAGGAAAGCTTCTTCATGTTGTTCTGACCATTGAAATAATTTATTCTTCCTCAAGACGTCATAGAACAACCTGAATTTCTCTGAAGACTTTGAGATGAATCTGTTCAGGGCTGCTACACGTCCTGTCAATTTTTTGTTGGGTTTTACGGGTCCATGCGCAGCGGAATTAAGCATTAAAAACATAAAACCCAAGAAGCCCTAGGATCCGTTCTATACAATTAATTTAAATTCCTATGAGATAGAATTAAACCAACCTTGAAACGCTTTCCGGTCTTGAGCTATCAAACGATTTTGATTATGTGATATCGAATCACAAACTTCGTTCTTCAACTTGCTTGAACTCTAGGCCTTGATCGATGAACGAGCGAAGACCCTCTTTTGGTATCCACACCTTTGAATGAATCCAAGAACAACTTGTTGATGATTGCTAGATCTAAACCTTGAAGAATATTGAGAGTATTTTGTTGTGAATTTTGATTGAAAATTTCGGCTAGCTTCTAGGTCTGACAGAACCCTTGTATTTATACTACAATAGTAAGAATACTTCTCCTAATCGTATTAGGAGAGACGGGCTGTCAAAAACGCGTACAGGCCTGATATGTCGCGCGGTATATTAAGCCATTGGCTTAATATGTCGCACGGTATATATAGCCAGATACAGAAACTCTCAACTATTCTTCCTCCGGTTTAACCAATTCATTCTAGTTGTGTGTGACCCAATAGGATTACATTATGTTGGCAATGAGTTCGATCATATCGAACCTCATAAGACATAAGCGGACTCTAGCAAGCCATTATGTCTACCCAAATAATGTAACGTAAGAGTTCACGTTTCCAATGGTGTACTTCCATTTATCCCTTTGTCTCACGATGTTATATTGAACACAAGTCATGGTCCTTGTCAACTTGTTATTGTTCAATGCTTTCTCGATTCTTGAGTATAATGATAATTCCAATCATATTGGGGTACGGCCATACACTTTCATCATTATCACTCATCGAGGGGCCCAAGCATAACATCTCTCTTCCGAGGGACAAATTCCTTCTTGACTTATCATCCTTCCCATCATGAATCCGATCATGCCAATGATAGTCTTTATAGATATCGTGTTAAGATATCATTTGACTAAAATCAAACATAACTTTCATCATATGTAAGGTCATGATAATCTCAGGTCTAGAGACTAAATGAAGTAACCATATGAGATTTAATTATGACATTTGACCATGACATAAATCTCATACGGGTCAAGTCCAAATACTTGTTCTCTAACAAGTACCCATAATTTCAATGTGCATCTCTTATGCATATAATCATCATATGATTATCCATTGACAATTATACTAATTATTCTCTTAATAATCAGGGACGGAGATTATTACAATAAATATGCAAACTATATAATAATCAAATAATAAACATAAACGATAAAGATGATACATAACGGTTTTCAGTTAAACATAACTAAAGCCTAGGGCATTACACCAACAGTCTCCCACTTGCACTAGGCTCCATTTATGTATCGAATACTCATGGATCTAACATGCCCACCATGCTTCTGCCTATGCGAGGGTCTTTGTAAGTGAATCCCTTATGTCCTCATCGGTTGATATTTTGTATATCTTAACGTCTTCTCATTCTTTATGAATTCCTCGAAGAACGTCTAAGTGAGTGTTTGGATCACCGTTGTGATTTTGGTTCCATTGTTTGCACAAATGACACCATAATTATCACAACAAAGTTTCACGGATTAGTGATACTTGGAAAAACACTTGAAGTGTTTTCAAAACACTAAATGAACTTTTGATCCAAACCGCTCTTTCACTACATCATATGTTGCTAAAATATGGTCTTAGTAGTAGAATCGGCTACAATTTCTGCTTGGAACTCTTACAATCAAAATTGCACCTCTAATAAGCACAAACACAAATCCTAATTGAGATTTTAAAATAACTTTGTCAGTTTGGAAGCTAGCATCTTTGTAACCCTTACAACAAGATTAACTTCCAATCTTTCAAATCCCAAGAACGTATCCTTAGTTCTTCTTAAGTACTTAGGATCATCTTGATCGCCATCCATTGGTTCTCAACAGGATCGATTGGTATCGACTCATCATGCTTATAGCATACGAGACGTCGAGTCTAGTACAAATCATGGCATACATGACGGATCCAAGTGCCGCAAAGATATGGAACTTCATTCATTCCCTTTTGCTCATCAGTTGTCATAAGACAATGAATATTGCTAAGAGAAATACCATGACCCATTGACAAGCTACTCTTCTTAGACTCTTCTAAGAATCTTGTCAATGTGAACACTTTGTCTCAAACCAATTTATCCTTCTAGATCCATCTTTATAGATCTTGATGCCAAGGATGTAAGCGGCTTCACCCATATCTTTCATTGAGAAACCTTTCCTTGACCAAGACTTAACAGTCTTAAGTGTCGGAACTTGTTTTTCCAATGAGTAAGATATCATTGTAATAAACAATAGAAATAATACCATGCTCCCACTGAATTTCATGCATACACAAGGTTCATCTTCGTACTTTGATAAAGTCAAACTCTTTGACCAATTCATCAAAACGAAGATTCCAATTCCTTTAAGCTTGCTTCAACCCATCTCATGGATCTTTGCAACATGCATACTCTATTAGAGTTTCTTGGATCGACAAACTATTCTGGTTGTGTACTCTACACATCCTTAATAATCTTTCCATTTAAAGAAAGTCGTTTGACATCCATTTGTCATATCACATAGTCACAATATGCGATAATGGCAATTGAAATTCTAACAGACTTCGACATTGTAACTGGCGAAAAAGGTTTCAACATAGTCAATACTATGAATTAATCTAAATCCCTTTGCTACAATCCTTAGTCATGAAAGTATACACCTTCACATCCATGTCGGTCTTGAAGACCTTCTTGCATCCCATTAGTTTTTACACCTTCAGGTAGCCCAATCAAGTTCCAAACTTGATTGTTAAACATGGATTGTAATTTGGATTCCATGGTTCCTAACCATTTATCCAAATTAGGAGAGGACATCGCTTCTTGATAGCAAGTAGGATCGTCATTCTCAATGACTTCCACTTCATCACTTTCCGCAACGAGAAATCACTATTTCTTGAGTTCGGATCGTAACCTATCCAATCTACGATGGACTTGTGCATCTTGAACCGGTTTCACAACTCCTTTGTGAACTTGGTTCTGTCTCTACTCTTGGTTCCATATTATTTTCGGGTTCTTGAACTTCTTTCAAGATTAATTTTACTCCCACTAGATTCTTTATTGAGAAACTCTTTCTCAAGAAACGAATCGTATAGAGCAACAAACATTTTGTTCTCTTTGCGGTTGTAAGATTAATTTCCGAAAATAACCTTTGTCAAATTTGGTGCTAACTTATAAGAGACAAGTCTCTTTACATAAGATTCGCAACCCCAAATCTTCATGAAAGACAAACTAAGTTTTCTTCCTTGCCACATCTCATGTGGGGCCTTAGGAACCGATTTAGTAAGGACTCAATTCAGTGTAACTGCATTATTTCTAATGCATATCCTCAAAAGGAAATAGGAAATAGGAAAGTCTGATTGACACATCATCAAACGAACCATGTCCTACAAGGTTCAATTCCTCCTTTCAGACACACCATACAATGTGGTGTTCCGGGTGGAGTCAACTTTGAAACGATTTCATAGTTTTTGAGATGATTGTCAAACTCTTGGCTCAAATATTCATCACCTCGATCTAATCGAAGTACTTAATAATTTTGCCAAATTGTTTTGTACTTCATCTTGAAATGTTTAAAACATCTCAAACGATTCACCTTTGGACTTCATCAGATGGACATAGTCATATCTAGATAAGTCATTGGTAAATATGATGAAATACCGAAGTCTTCCCCTAGCAATGCTACTTAACAGTCCATATACATCTCATGTATAATGACCAATAAGTCACTAGCCCTCCCACTACTCTTAGTGTAGGGTGGTTTGATCAATAATCTCAATAAATAAGATCCACATTCCTCAAATGATTCATGGTCATATGAGTCTAAAAGTCCATGTTAATGGAGTTTAGATATATGTTTCTTATTTATCTAACCAATCCGGCAATGCCATATGAACGCGTTTGTTCATATTGTTCGGTTTAGATTTCCATTTATATTATAGATATCTTCAACATTATTTTGTTTCTCATCTTCAAGGATATGAAGACCATTTAATGACATATGCATTACAATAAGGCATATTATTAAATAAATATAAAACTTCTTATTTGAAAATAAGAAAATTATATCCTTCATCATCCATTTAAGAAACGGAAATAATACTCCTACTCAAATCCGGAACGTAGTCATACTTGTTCAAAACAAGTACTACTTCACAAGGTAAAGTGACTTCATAAGTCCCTTATGGCTAATGTTGCAACTCTTGCTCCATTCCCATGCTTAGGTTTAATTTACCTTATTTGAGTAGCTTTCTATTCTTTGCTCCTTGCACATTTAGACAAATGTGGGATCCAATCCGGTATCATATACCCAAGAACAAGAAGTCGAAAAGAAAATATCTATCATATAGATACTTGAAGTAGTAGCAATCATATTGCCCTTCATCACCTTTTTAGGCCTTCCTAATAATCCTTGCAACTTTGCTTCCAATGACAATCTTATTGCAATGATAGCAAAATGCATCTTTTTGAGACACTTTGGGTTTAGCCTCTTCGGCTATGACAACATTTGTCCTAGGTTTAGCAACTTTTGCTTTACCTTCTTTTCCTTCCTTTATGAACCCTTTTATTGTGTTAACCATTAACACAATTTGCGGATTGCTCCTTCTTTCATCTCATGAATTAAGAGCTTTCACCACAACATACATCTTTTGCCTAGCTTGCACTTGGAACATTTCCCTTTTTGCGGTGTGCTAGAACAAAAGTATTTATCATGTGCACAAGGTTCTTCATAAGAGCCTTTGAACATGGTGACAAATATAAGGCAAGCAATATTGTCAGAATCATCACTATGTTTCTAATGTTGCTTCCTTATTTGCCCTTTGCAACATTTGCAATAGGTTCAATAGGAACGGATTCGTAATGAACGTACAAATTTACCTAAGAACCATTCTTTAGGCTTTTGATCCAATCAAAATTATTTGTATCATTCATTTCGAACTTTGTCCTTCATAAGGACGAATCGCAATTATCATTATGTAATGCTACTTCTACAACAAAATATATAAATTATATGAACACATATCAATATCAACACATTTATCATTTAAGAGCAAATAGTGTATTTTACAAATACTCCCACTAAATCATACACCTTCCAATGCAAATAAGCATAATATGCATTTAATGGGCTAAGATCCAACTTTAATTTAATCTCAAGTACGCTATGGCGCACCGCTCAAGATTAAACTAATTAGGTAGAAAAACATCAATCATATCGTATATGACTCTTAGGACTAAGATCCATCTTTAATTTAATCTCAAGTACGCTATGGCGCACCGCTCAAGATTAAACTAATTAGGTAGAAAACATCAATCATATCGTATATGACTCTTAGGATCTTTTATGAGATTTATTTAAGACATCATATGTCTAAGCATATTTTAATCTCATCTTATGCCTTGGGGTCCAAAACCATTTTGATAACCCAATTAAGTTCATCCACTTTAAACGTATAGGAACCACCATTTCCTCATCTTGCTTGCAAACGGAATAGAATCAAAGCACCTTGCTATGGCAAGCCCACCCAAAACTATTCGAGTGGTCTCAAGTGTTTTAATCATGGATTGGCATAAAGAACTTAAAAGTTAAATGAAGGTTCTTTAAAGGTAGATTATAAGCATGTCAGAAAGATAGTCAAAATCATGCACCAGGTAAGTTCCCAGGAAGATAGGTGAGCCACAAGGACTACTTAAGTACCAACTCTTCCTTAGACAGAACTCACCTAGTCATGCACAATTAGAAATCAATTCTGATTTGGCAACATAATCACTACCTTTTATAAACAATTAGTTTCTTTTTAAATTTCGCGTATTTATGACTTGTTTCCATAAACAATCATAAGATCCAAAATTTACAATGTCTAAATCTAAACATATTAGGAAACTAAATATCATGTTTCAACTAAACATCTAAAATAAAAAAAAAATTCTTAACATGTAAGAACAAATAAAACATGCATCGCAATAATTATTAAAATCATATTTTAATCAATTAATCATGCATATCAATGAATCAATCTAACATGGACTTATAAACTCAATTTTATAACATCCAGATTTTCATATACATTGCAATAATTATTAAAATCACATTTTAATCAATTAATCATGTATATCAATGAATCAATCTATCGCGGACTTATAAACTCAATTTTATAACATCCAGATTTTCATATGAACATATCGATTGTAAACACAATCACGAGAATAGCGTAAAATTGAACAAACCTATTTCGCCGGTTTTGGCTTATTATGTCGCGTGACAACATCGATCCGAGGCTTGATATGTCGCGCGACCTAACGCCAGTTTACCGAACTCCACATGGCTCAATATGTCGCGCGACCAAAGTAGCCAGGTTACGGGAATTTCCAGATTCGAACCAATACAAATTACATGTAATTAAATCACGTAAAACATCCTTTTTACGAGATTTAATTCAAGAGCATAATTCGAAACGATTTTCACATTGTTTCACATAAACAATTAAAAATTCTATCGCATACAAAACATGCAATAAGCATATAAACAATTTATATCTTAAATCTAGCATGTTAATTCAAACTTAACCATAAGAACGGGGCTCGATACCACTTGTTGGGTTTTACTGTCCATGCGCGGCGGAATTAAGCATTAAAAACATAAAACCCAAAGAAGCCCTAGGATCCGTTCTATACAATTAATTTAAATTCCTATGAGATAGAATTAAACCAACCTTGAAACGCTTCCGGTCTTGAGCTATCGAACGATTTTGATTATGTGATATCGAATCACAAACTTCGTTCTTCAACTTGCTTGAACTCTAGGCCTTGATCGATTTAACGAGCGAAGACCCTCTTTGGTATCCACACCCTTTGAATGAATCCAAGAACAACTTGTTGATGATTGCTAGATCTAAACCTTGAAGAATATTGAGAGTATTTTGTTGTGAATTTTGATTGAAAATTTCGGCTAGCTTCTAGGTCTGACGGAACCCTTGTATTTATACTACAATAGTAAGAATACTTCTCCTAATCGTATTAGGAGAGACAGTTGTCAAAAACGCGTACAGGCGATATGTCGCGCGGTATATTAAGCCATTGGCTTAATATGTCGCGCGGTATATATAGCCGTATACGTAAACTCTCAACTATTCTTCCTCCGGTTTAACCAATTCATTCTAGTCAGTGTGTGACCCAATAGGATTACATTATGTTGGCAATGAGTTCGATCATATCGAACCTCATAAGACATAAGCGGACTCTAGCAAGCCATTATGTCTACCCAAATAATGTAACGTAAGAGTTCACGTTTCCAATGGTGTACTTCCATTTATCCCTTTGTCTCACGATGTTATATTGAACACAAGTCATGGTCCTTGTCAACTTGTTATTGTTCAATGCTTTCTCGATTCTTGAGTATAATGATAATTCCAATCATATTGGGGTACGGCCATACACTTTCATCATTATCACTCATCGAGGGGCCCAAGCATAACATCTCTCTTCCGAGTGACAAATTCCTTCTTGACTTATCATCCTTCCCATCATGAATCCGATCATGCCAATGATAGTCTTTATAGATATCGTGTTAAGATATCGTTTGACTAAAATCAAACATAACTTTCATCATATGTAAGGTCATGATAATCTCAGGTCTAGAGACTAAATGAAGTAACCATATGAGATTTAATTATGACATTTGACCATGACATAAATCTCATACGGGTCAAGTCCAGTCACTTGTTCTCTAACAAGTACCCATAATTTCAATGTGCATCTCTTATGCATATAATCATCATATGATTATCCATTGACAATTATACTAATTATTCTCTTAATAATCAGGGACGAAGATTATTACAATAAATATGCAAACTATATAATAATCAAATAATAAACATAAACGATAAAGATGATACATAACGGTTTTCAGTTAAACATAACTAAAGCCTAGGGCATTACACCAACATTTTTGCACATCTTTGATAGATTTGGGAGATTCCAAGTTGAGGTGGCTTTGATTTGCTCTGGGATGGCTTCAATTCCTCTTTTGGTCACCATGTAGCCCAGGAATTTCCCTGCTCTAACACCAAAGTTGGATTTTGACGGGTTCAGCTTCATATTGAATGTTTCCAGGATGTTGAATGCTTCTGCAAGATGCTGCACATGATCCTCCATGTTCTTGGATTTTACCACCATGTCGTCTATATAGACTTCTATGGTCTTGCCAAGCTGATCCTTAAACATCTTATTCACTAGCCTCTGATAAGTTGCCCCTACATTTTTCAATCCAAATGGCATAGCAATATAACAATATATACCTTTGGGGGTTATAAAGGCAGTATCCTCTTGATCTGAAGGCTCCATTTGAATCTGCTGGAAGCCTGAAGAATCATCCATAAAAGTCAATACATTGTGGCATGCAGTCTCGTCCACTAGAGAATCAATATGGGGCAACAGGAATGGATCTTTAGGACATGCTATGTTCAAGTCGGTGAAGTCTACGCATACACGCCATTTCCCATTTTTCTTTTCCACGACCACCACATTGGCATGCCATCTAGGATATTGTACTTCTCGAATCATCTTGGATTTCAGCAGTCTTTCCACCTCTTCCTTAATGATTTGATTTCTCTCTTGTGCAAACTTCCTTCTTTTCTGATGAACCGGTTTGACAGTAGGATCATTATTCAACTTATGAGTTATAACATCTTTGTCAATTCCTGTCATATCCTCATGTTTCCAAGCGAAACAAATTTTTCTACTCTTCAGAAACTTAATCAATTCTTCTTCGACTTCAGGAGGTAACTCAGCTCCAACTAGAACCTTAGCTTAAGGATTGGAGACATCTACAGGGACTTTTATCACACCATGCTCTACGGCCTCCAATATATCCCTGACACTCTTCTTTAATTGCTACGCCTGGTGAGAAGTGGTGCATGATTTCATATCTGTCTTGTAACACTCCTTGGCAGCCTGTTGGTCACCTTTCATCCTGATCACTCCCCCAAGGTGTTGGCATCTTGATACACTGATGATAAGTTGATGGAATCGCCTTCATGTTATGAATCCAAGACCTCCCCAGAATGACATATACGATGATGGGCAATTGATCACACAAAACCTTTCCATGGAGTTCATACCTTCAACATAGACGGGCAACTTGATCTCACCAATCGTCTGCTTGGTTTCCCCACTAAACCCTCTAGAACCGATGAATTATTTACAACATCAATTAGGGGAATCATCATTTCTTCCAAGGTGCCTTTCATGACTAGATTGACTGAACTTCCGTTGTCAATCAAGATATGCTTCATTTTACAGTTGGCAATTTGTAAAAAACCAACTAGACCATCATGATGAGGATCCAAGATGTTTTCTTTATGATCCTCATCAAATACAACTTGCTGGCACCGGGAGCTTCCTTGACGTCTAATTGGCAACTCTGATCTGTCCTCTTTAGAATCTTTAGCATGACGCTTCGCAGCAGAATAAGCAGTGCCACAGATGTCAGAACCTCGTGTAATGTAATTGATCACCTTGGTTGCAGGTGGAGGTGAAGATGGAGCTTCAGCTATTGCTTCTTTCGTCTCAGCACGTCCTTTCCTTTTACCTAGTAAATCTTTAAGAAGCCCTTTAGAAAGTAGATGGTTGATCTCCTTTCTCAAGGCGTTACAGTTATCAGTTACGTGGCCAAAGTCCTCATGGTAAGCACACTATTTAGACTTATTTTTCCAAGGTAGGGTTGTAAACTAATCGAATCTTTTTTATTCGATTCGGTATTAGTATTCGAAAAATTCAAATTCAAATTTTTATTTTGATTCGATAAGTATTCGAATTCGAATAATATCTCACGATATTCGATTCGAGTATTCGCGAATATTATTCGATTAATATATATATATATATATATATATATATATATATATATATATATATATATATATATATATATATATATATATATATATATATATATATATATATATATATATATATATATATATATATATATATATATATATATATATATATATATATATATATATATATATATAATATTATATTTAATATATTAATATATATATATATATATATATTAATGCGAATCGAATACTCGAATAGAATACCAAATTGAATCGAATAATTCGAATATAAATTTCGAATCGAATACAAATCAATTTTTATATTTGAATACAAATGGATACGAATACGAATATTCAAATATTTTCACGAATACGAATCGAATACGATGATATTCGATTCGATTCGTTTACACCCCTATTCCAAGGCGTCGGCTTGTCATTTGTCTTTGGCCACCTTGCCTTACCACCCAAGCTGTCCATTGCATGCAGAAGCCCTGAAACATCCACAGAAAAACAATAGTCACTAATCTTGGGATAACTTGCATCATCTTCATCATCATTATCATCTACAACATTAATTTTAGATGAGTCGGTTTTAGAGTAGGGTTTTCCCCTATTAGATCTATTATATGAAGAGTCCGCCTTTCTGTCAGGATGCTCATATACATGCGTCTTCTTTGACGTCTTGCCATGAATCAAATCATCTTCTTTCAGCCTGATGAAATGGACAGATCTTGCTCTAATTTCCCCCAAGCTTTTAGACGGATACATGACCAAATCTTGGTAGAATAATGATTCTCTCCTCAGTCCCATCCTAAAATCCTCTGTCGCAGTCGACATGTCAATATGGGGAACACTTTCGGCCTCCTTGTTGAACCTAAACACATAATCCTTAAGTGTTTTGTCAGGATGTTGCACCACCCTGTAAAGATCACTCGTTAGTTTCTCAAATACACTATTACATGAAAATTGATTAAGAAACATATTCAGTAATTGAGAATAAGATGAGATAGAGTTCAGAGGTTGATTGGTTAGCCACATCAAGGCTGGACCAGATAGGGTCGATCCAAAGCCGCTACACAAACAAACTTCCTTAAGGTGGTGAGGGATACTAATAATATCCATTTTCTCCTGGTATAGGGCTATATGCTCTGCTGGATCCGTAGTGCCATCATATTGCTTCATTGGCGGCACTAAAAACCTCTTGGGAATCTCCACACTAGCTATAGCAGGAACAAAACGAGAGTCATGGTGACTGGTTGGAGATGCTTGATTGAAGGGCAAGTTAATTCCTAGAACATTCATGAGAATCTCCTTGATCTGCTGCAACTCTCTTGCTAAAGGGTTATCTGCAAAAGTGTTAGTGGAAACAAATTGATTCATAGGAGTACTAAACATATTAAAACTCCCTATCTGTCCCATAGGAGGTGGAGTTGCAAAGGTAAAACATGTTGACTGTGGAGCCTGGCTGGATGTAACAGTGGTGCTTTCAGTCTGAACGGTGCTAGCCATTGGAATATAGCCATGATTGCCCCTTGTACTCGTCCCGGCATCTGACAAAAGAATCCTAGGTTGCAAATGTGAAGTCTCAGGCATGCTGACTGTTGGACCACTACGCCTTGAGGCTGCTAGCTCTTGCTGCACTCTGGTGACCACATTGATTAACATGTTGTTGGTATGCTGGTGAGCATCCATCTGATTCTTCATGTGCTGCATCATGGTTGTCATTTTGGAAACAATGTCAAGCGAGATTTTAGGCAGCGTCATGGATGAAGAATCTCCCTTGTTAGGACGTTGGCCTTGAGATGTCATGATGGATAAAAATCCACTATGTAATAAAATACCTTGCAAGTACAAGTTACCGAAGTAGCAGTACAAGTAAGGATTGAACCACAGAGACTCGTGTGTTTAACAAGTTGATTCAATTTGTGCAGAAAGTAACTAAAAGGGGGGAATTTTGATTTGATTTATTAAAACTACTAAAGCAAGAAATTAAAATTAATGAATTAAAGAAAACAAGTAAACAAGAAACAAGGGTTTAATCAGATTAAGGGAATTCACGGATTGGATTTCGTAATTGTATCCCTTCTATGCTAGGGTTTTGATAATAAAAATAACAGTCTCATTCAGAGATTCTTTCACTTGATTCAGGGTTGGGACGTTTGGTGTTCGGATTGCAACCCTAATATTTCTATCGTATTGTAAATTTCGGTAGGTCAAAACAATACTCAAGAAACTCATTAAGCAATTAGGAAATCAGTGAATCTAGGTTTTCTTGTATTCCGGTAGGTCAACAATCAAACCTAATTGATGAATTAGTGTTCTTTATATAAATTGTCCACGGTAGTGCAACAATCTAAAACATATCAATTGAATGAAAAACAATTCATCAAATAAGAATGAGAAAGTTTGGAAGAATTAAAAATCAATTTAGCATAGAAAATCAACAATCACTACATCCAATTCATGAAATAGGAAAAATTAGTTACACATATTCATCTTCAAGAACACAAGAGATATTATAATTAAAAACATAAAACCTGGATTGATCCTTGAAATATAAAGAACAAAACTAGAAATCTTGTCTCTCCCTTGAATCTTGAATGAAAGCATAAGATCCCTACAACCCTAAAGTGTTTTCTATTTATACTAGGAGACTAGGGAGAAAAATCTGGTGAAAAATCCTTAAAAACCGTCCAAAACAAGGAAACTAGACCGCCTTTGTTCACACAGACCGGGCGCACGCCCACTAAGACCGGGTGCGCGCCCGCTTTCACTCTGGTCACTTTCAGGTGCGCGCCCACTAGGACCGGGTGCGCGCCCGCTTTTACTCTGGTCACTTTCAGGTGCGCGCCCACTAGGACCGGGTGCGCGCCCGCTCTGATTTTCAGCATTGATCCATTTTCTTCCATAATTTCCTTTAGGTCCTCCAGCAAATTGAACCTTTAATTTCTTAAAATATCGCGCAAGTCCTTTTTACTCTCAAAAGGTCTCCGCTCCATTCCGTTCCCCTTTTGCTTCCTCTCTTCACTTTAATCCACCATTTTTCATCTAATTAACCTGTACTCATAAAGACACTAGAAAATACATTAAAATAACATTTTACTCCAGAATTTAGCAATAAATAAGTGTAAGAGTACCTAGTTTAGATGTGTAATAACACATCCATCAAATACCCCCAAACTTATCTTTTTCTCGTCCTCGAGTAAAACAACAAAACATAAACACATAAAAACTTAAAAACAACCTAAACTAATTAAGCCGAAAGCTAACTTTTGTCCCTACATTCTTATATTTCCCAAAATTGCTTGAATCATGAATTACCACAACCACACAATCTCAAAATCATCAATCTACACAAGTATCAACATATATTACCATTAATTTTACTACATTGCTCAATCATTATATGTATTCAATAAATCTCCGTGTGTGTGTGAATTTCAATTCTCCCTTCGCTTTCAAACATGATCTATTTTTATAAAGCTAAGTACACCAATCATCTTTTATTTTATTGAATTTGTTTAACAAATAAAAACACTCCTACAAAGCAAATTATGAATACTCCCTTCACCTTTTCCACTTCAATGGACCTTAACACCCCCAAACCTGATCATTTAAGCACATAGTTTTAAAATCATCTACCGTTCAAGTAGGGAACACTGTAGCAGCGAACTTCATGCCCCTAATACTAAGTAGAGATTTATTACCTTATACTCCTATTTGGCAAGGAAGCAACGTCGCTGTAACGACCCTAACCCTAGGCACTATTTTAGTATCATATTATATGCTTTTAATATTATTATTAATCTTATGTGATCATTTTATGTCTTTAATTTCTTAATATTAAGATGAGATGGTTGGGAAATAATTTAGAATCCTTAGGATTTCTAGGGAAATAAAATAAAGCATCTTGGGAGAAGTATAATAATAGAAATGGATAAAATAAATAAAATGTGGGTAGTTAGGCTTCTTTGTGTATGGGAAAGAAGAAAAGGATTTAAATTCATTTCTTAAAACATTTAGGGGTTGAGTGTAAGAAATTGAAAGATTTTATTAAAAAGGGATGGGGGGCCATATCCTTAAATCCCTCCCCTTCACCTCCTTAGTCAAAGACCATACTCCTCCCATACTTCCTCCATCCTCCTCATTCTTCCTAATCATTTCTCCTTCATCCTCCTTCATTCCATCCATGGAAGCTCCTTCCTAGAGTCTCTCTTTCCAAGTTTCTAGCAAGTTCAATTCTACTCCATTTTCCAATCCAATTGTACTTTTGTGCTTGATGCATCTAGGGGAGTTTATCAAGCTAAGAAGATCCTCATTTCATCCTGAAATTCTAAGGTGAGTTATTATGACTTTCCCTTCTTTAAATGTTCATGAACTATTAAATGTTGTTATTGTTGTTATAATGGTTATTTGATGCTTTGGGAAAACCTTCTTGAATTTGAGGAATTGGTTAGTGTCATAGAAAAATGTTGTTGTTCATGAAAGTGGTAAAGAGTATAAGAAAATGGGTTGGGTTGGATTAAAATGGTAAATCTTGGAAAATGGTAGTAAAATGGGTGGAAAACCAAGTGGTAATGATCTATGTTAGGACATGATACCTTGGGGTTAAATGGGTTAGAATGAAGTTAACAAAGTTAGAAATTCCTTTTAAGTTCACAAATTAGAAGGAGCTTGGATCAAGTTTGGGTTTTGGGCATTTCTATGGAATTCTGCCACTGCTACCTGTTTTTGGCCGTGGCACGAGTCGTGCCCACTGGCACGAGTCATGCCCATGGCCAACTCGTGGTTACGAGTCGTGAAATGAGAGCCAAAGCGTTCTGATCAACTTAAGGGTAAATTGGCACGAGTCGTGCCATGTGGAAGTAACGAGTCGTGCTTTAGGGAATGCATGAATCTGAGAAAGGCCAAAGGGGCACGAGTCGTGCCCTGGCCTGGTGACTTTGAACCAACTTTAGAGCTGTTTAAACCTATTCAAATTAGAACCAAAATGAAACCTCTTTAACCTAGATTAAAGTAGAATACTTTGGCTACGCAATGACGTCTTAGTTGATCAAAAGGGATTAGTGGAAGTAGTTTAAATATTGTCCGGAAAATGGTTAATAGGCTTGATTTGTAACTTCACCAAAGTAGTTCAAACATGGGAAGTAGATCTTGAACTTTTATTAAGGTTATTCGAGGTTGTATAATGACTATAAAAGGGATGGTTTATGATACATAGTGGCCTTACTTGCCCATATCCTTGGTGATTGATTTGAATAGTGTGGAAGCTGTAGGTTACCCTATCGTGCTAGTTTGGGAATGTATATTTATCACATTGTTTCATTATTCTCCAAAGTGTGGATTTATATATTATGTTGTTAACTTGTTATCCCAAGTGTGGATATGTTCATTATATGGGTGCATGGTTATCCCAAGTGTGGATATGATTATCGTATGGTTGTATTGTTATCCCATTTGTGGATTTATTGGTTATATTGCACCTTACTTGGATTCATGTTCATTGATGGTATTATGTATAGTGTATTAAATGAATGTTGCACTATGATATTGATTTAGCATGAGTATACATTACCATGTTGATATATTATTATCCCTGTGGTGGATGTTATTTCAAGTATCTATTATGTGCTTGAGTGTGTTTATATCAGCTGATCTTTGGGGGTATAATGTAATACGATCACTTATGAGGAATTGTTCCATAAGGTGATCGGATTACATTATACCTGTGACCTCTCCCCCTCTGTGGCCACAGACTGGGGTTATAGCATCTGTATTGAGCCAAAAGCCTTACAGAGTTGCTACTATCTTATATGGTTCCCTGGAAAACGGGTCTTATAAGATGTGAATATGCCTAAGCAGTTCACAGGAGATGAGTTATAATCATAACTATCTCGGTTATATGATATTGATTCTGGTGGATATGCATTCACAGAATAAGTGGAGTATTTACTTCCATAGTGGTACGACTTATGATTCAGACGGGAAAGGTAAACAAAGGTAACGGAAGGTGTTTACTGTTTTACCAATATGTGAGATGTACATTGTTATGTGTTGCATCTTACTTGGCATATTGCTGCATTCATAATAGCTTGCTGAGATTTATTCTCACCCCTCTCCCTTTAATGTTTTTAGATCCTGAGACAGGCGGACCGGCCAAGTGAGGACGGAAAGGAGTTTGGACGTGGTATTTTGGGATTGTCGGGGTACGTATAGGTTGGCGTAGAAAATGTATTTTGGTATAATTCATTTATGGAGTTTGTGTGTATAAAACTTAGTTTCTACGTTATAACTAAAGTCTTTTGTAATTAAAACAGGTTGTTACTTTTAAAGTTATTCAACTCTTCCTTCCATGTAGAGAGGAATGAAGTTATTTTGAAATGGTTATGTTCAGTATGTTTAAGTTGTAAGTTAAATAAAAGTTTTAAAAAGTTTAGGTGGTTCGAGTTCTATTGGGGACGCTCTAGCTCGGGACACGGGTTAGGTTCCGGGTTGGGGTCCTCACAGTCGCAGCGAACGCCGTGCCCCGAGCTACTTTAGGAATATTTAATTATAGAGATGTGTAAGTACCCAAATCCGGATCGTCAAAATCCGTCAGAAAGTTAACCGAAATCCGTTAACTGGCCCGCTCCAGGTTAACCGGAACTCGTTAAACTCCCCGTTGCCATGCCAACGAGATGTCCCGGGACTGCCCTGTGCATCCCGACATCGAAGCGTACTTGACACGTGTCATCTCACGTAAAAGTATGGCTTTCCCTGAAAAACGCACTTTCCGGCACTTTCCGGACTGTTATTTTAAAAAACGGACAAAACCGGGACCGGGGAACGAACTCCCACGCATTTGGTGAGTCATGGGACACGTGGCAGCCATGCCACAGCCCACACATCACCTTTTAATCAGAAATTAAAGGGAAAAGACTAAAATACCCCTGGTATACAGGCAAAGTCCGGCCGGACTCCCTGTGCACATTTTCTGAAATTGCCAGCAAGTCCCTCAAAATTCCAAAATACCACAAAACCCCTGGAAATCAGTCTAAGTCCGGCCGGACTCCTACTGCATTTTTCACCTATAAATAGGAGTGTTGTCAAAGCCATTTCATAACAACATATTACCCCAAAATTTCACCACAGCCCACGGCACAAACCAGTTTCACCCCTCCCGAGCTCTCGTTTTGCCTCGATTCGCGTGAAACCTCTGTATTTCGATCAAATACGTCCCTCACCACTACGAAACACCGTTTCAAACCTCTTTATGTGTCCCGTACACACCTTCCGAGCCAAAGGAGTCGACCCTAGCCATAGGTATAACTCCCTCTCTCTAATCTCTCGTTTCGTCTCGGTTTACACGCCAGTCGCTATAACCGTTTCGAACACCGTTACTGAAATGTAGACGCCTCCGTCTAACGGGGTCCGATACGTTTTAGCCCCTCGATCCTCTTCTCTTTCCGTAAGAGAAGTAATCACGGGTTAAAACGGCGTTCCGACCCCGTTCCGTTTACTTTTTCTGTCATTTACCATTCCGGATCGATCGATCCGTTGATCGTCATTTATTTTCTGTCATTTACAATTCCGAGCCATTTTGGCTCGTTGATCGTCATTTACAACTCCGAGCCGTTTGGTTCGTCGATCGTCATTTACGATTTCGGATCGTTTGATTCCGTTGATACTGCTTTAAATACTGTCATTTACAAAGTCCGACCCGTTTGGATCGTGATAGTATTTACTTTTCAAAGTCCGAGTCGCAACCCGATTCGTTGATTGCAAATCATTTAAAACGCATTTTTCCCGTAAAAATCGTTAACAATGTAATGCCCGGTTCAAAACCGGAGTTCGTCCTTCGAACTCTCTTTCAAAACGCGCGAAATGACGTTTGGCATCCGAACGCTCATCTTTCAAACTAAAAGCCGCTATTTGACATTCAAAATCATTTAAAACGCATTTTTCCCGTAAAAATCGTTAACAATGAATCGCCCGGTTCAAAACCAAAAGTTCGTCATTCGAACTCCTTTTCTAACTCAAATCGACGTTTGCCACGCAAACGCTCATTTCCGTCTCAAAATCGACGTTTGCCACGCAAACGCTCATTTCAATTCAAAACCGACGTTTGCCACGCAAATGCTCATTTCTGTCTCAAAATCGACGTTTGCCACGCAAACGCTCATTTCAATTCAAAATCGACGTTTGTCACGCAAACGCTCATTTCCGTCTCAAAATCGACGTTTGTCATTCAAACGATCGTTTTTTCAAAAAAGTCACCTAATCAACGTTTGACATTCAAACCAAGATTAAGCTTGTCATTCAAGCCCCCATTTCAAAACATACACACACACGATTTCGAGAAAGGTAGAAAGACTCGTCATACGAGGCATTTCGGGTGATCTCAATATACTCTTCCCGAAACGTAACGTGACCTCCGAACCTAACAATCTCTGGTACTAAAAAGCTTTTTACTCGTTTTTGCTACCAATAAAAATGACCCCCGTTTTCAAAGCCTTTTCCTAAGTTTTTGCTACCAATAAAAACGACACCATTTTCACAAAAGCCGTTTCTCAACGTTTGGGCTCAAAATACAAAAACCGCGTGGCAACTCCTCATTTTTTCCTTCCCATGAAGGAAGGTCTCAGACACCAACCCTCCGCGAAAGACAACCGCGTTTCGCGCCGCCCGCGCGAAATCCCGGGTAATTTCAGTTGGCGACTCCGCTGGGGAGAAGGATACTTTTTTCAAAACTGCCGACGTTTTCAAAAAAGCCTTCCGTGGGTCAAACTTTCGTTTACCCTTCCTTGCTTTCGTGTGTGTGCGTTCCTTTAAACCTCGAACGTTTTTTTTCAAAGGCATTAAATTGACATTTTTCAAAATCATACCATGTTTGTGCATTCCCATTCATGTTTGATTTTCATTTCTGTCTTGTGAACTGCGCATCATAATGCTTTAAGACACATTCTGAAAAATCTCTGTTTTACTTAGAAAAAGAATTTTAGTGACCGCACACTACGCGCACTTGCTGCCTCGGAAGACCGCACTTCACGTGCACTTGCTGCCTCGGTACACTGCACACTACAACCCCTAACCCGGGATGGCCTTATCAGTTGCACCCCGATTGGTCTGCCAGACACCTTTCGGGGGCGCACGGGGTCGTCCCAAACATCCCATCCTAGCCCGTGTAAGCCATGCACTCTTTGTGTCACACTTTGTCCAAGACCCCGGTTGGTTTTTGGCTTAGCTCGTGTCATAAAGCCTAAGTGTATGTTTTTTACGCCGAGCCCCGCTCCGAGTCAAGCTCGAGAAGTTGAGACCGAAGGTCGTTCCCGACCCGAAGTCTTGAGCTTTTCAGCCTTGACTTTGACGCGGAGCTCTGCCGAAAAATATACCCGAAGGTTCAATGTGACACCGTGTCACCAAACCTCACCGTATCCACCGTGCCAGCCACAACTTGGCCAACGCCAAAAGCTAAAGTCCCTCGCGCAAGTGAGTCAGGAGAGGTCATGCCAAAATTTTTGCACGATCCCCACCTTAACTTAAGGACGTTGACTTCGACTGTGGCCCGTGCGTCACATACGTTGAAAGTTTGCGTGATCAGCTAGCCTTAAGTTCATTTTTTCCTTTGTCGATGGAACTCGCTTGCCTTATAAGACCTCGCTCGGGATAGTCCATCTCGAGAAAGATGATCTACAATGGAAACGAGGGGCTTATAAGCGTAGTGACGAGATCCACTGATTAGAGCTCTAGGATTAGTTGCAAAAAAGAAGACCCGCTCTTTTCCAACCGATTAAGACTCTGAGAAAACACGCTTTAAGTAAACATTAATCGGTAACTGCACATTGCACAAGCCCGAAACTTTGAGCCAAATACCCTTTTCTGAAGCCTAAACCCTTCCTTTCGTTCCCTGTAGCGAGCAGAAAGTGGTTCAGATTTCCGGGTCAGCGCCTTGTCAGAATCACCGTAGCAGCGGCGTCGAGCAGTTCTTCGGTTCCTCGGTTCCTCGGCCCGAATTTCCGACATGTCTAGTTCACCGAGAAATCGTGACGGGGAAGGACCCCCGCCACCGGCAACAGATATGACATTGGAAGAAGCCATCCGAGCTTGTGAGGTTCACAAGAGGCAGAAAGAAGATCAGCAGAATTTCGTGGTACAGCTTCTGAATGAGCGTGGAATAGCAGCTATCCCCCAGTCAGACGGTACTTTTGTGCTGGTCGAGGATGACGATTCCCAAAACCAGCTCACCAAACCTTCAATCAGGTTCCTCCCCGCCAACTTACGGGATGCCTTCGAATCAAGGAAACAAATGACCTAGGCTTCACGTTGCCACCTCCCGGGGCAACCCCGTCATATTTGGCCGGCCAGTGCTACTCCTATCACTCAATACCACCGGCGCACCGCTGGACCATCTCAGACAGATGCCAATATCCTTCAATACCCTCCCGGGTTCGTCCCATTGCCTATACACGAATCCCAAAACACCGGGGACAAACCCCGATACAGTTCAGAAAAGGCCCCCATATATCCACATATATCAAGCCTTCCACCTCCAATCACTACCGCTCACGTGGTAGCACCCGGCGCCGAGCCTCACAGTCCACCACTGGACCCAACCTTAGCCTGGATGGTTGAACAGATGAAAGACCTGAAAGCCACCATGAGCAACTCAAAGCAGGAAACGCTCAAATCCACGGATCCGGGAATGGTCACGCCTCTCCCTGCCAAGTTCAGAATGCCGGAGATGGACCGATTCGACGGAACCGAATGTCCTCAAACGCACGTCGACACCTACGTTCTCGGCATGAGAGCAAAAGGAGCAACCCTCCAGCAAATGGCCGACCACTTCCAGCATACGCTTAAAAGTTCAGCGTTACGATGGTTTCTAAGGGTCAAGCCTGCGGATCGCCACACCTGGGATCAGATTAGCAACATCTTCCTGGAACGGTACCGATCCAACTTAGAGTGGGAAACAAGTCGCGAGGACTTAATCACCACTGAGCAGAAAGCGGACGAAAGCGTCGGGGAATTCTACAAGAGGTGGAGTTGGAAACTCTCCGAGATCATGGAGCCACTCTCCAAAGAGGAACAGATGCGGATCTTCAAGTCCTGCTTAAGACCGTCCATCAGAACTCTCATCAGTCACCATTTCTTCCCAGATCTCTGGGCCATGGTCAATGCCGGCTCACAGTTCGAGAAGGATCTCAAGGAGAAGTTGGCTTGCCCATACGTATACCGCTCGACAGTTGCATTCAATCCCGCACCGGCCCCCGACAAAGGGAAAGATACGTCTGTCAACTATATCCATCAGGGACAGCAGTCGGGCAACAAAAACCCAGTCCCACAAAGCAACAACTCCACTTCGAAGCAGCCTGCCGTACACTTCGACAAGTTGGACATGCCGCTAAGCAAGATGTTGGAAGGGTTAATCAAGGAAGGTCTCCTTAAACCCATTGCAAATTACAAACCCAAGAATCCCGTAGCCAATGCGGACAAGAACAAATACTGCGCCTTCCATCAGTATCACGGCCATACCACAGACAACTGGATTCACTCTAGAGACCTCCAAGATCCAAATATGCCACGTGGACCTTCCACTATTTCACGACCAGATTCCTCCTGCCATGAGGATGATGAAACTCATAAACTTCACCCCAGGACTGGGGCTCGGCAAAAGGCTACAAGGCCAACACCAAGTTATTGAAGTCAAGGACCACACCACGGTCCAGGGGCTTGGCTACGTGCTAACATCGGCTGACATCAAGGAAGACAAAAGGCTCGCCCGCACTAAGGCAGCAGCCCGCAAAAGGGGAACCTCCGACGGCACACCCAATCTCCGGCCTTACAGCTTTGAACTCGCTCATTACTTCACCAAGGGAACCGACAGAACCGAGGGGACCGACAAGGGAACCGACAGCTAACCGAGGGGACCGACAATGAACCGACAGAACCGAGGGGACCGACGGAAACCGATGAAGATGAGAAATAAGCGAGGATAGTCGGCCACGAAACTACGAAAGAATGGAACAGCCTAGCACGGGACCTCAAGCGTTTCGAGAGGACTCAAAGCTAATCCGATTAGGGAGCGTTCCTCGACATCACAGCCTCTACTGGACCAACCGCCACCACACCCAAAGACGAATACACATTCAAGGGAATCCCAGACTTGGAGGAGCAACTCAAGGTACTCTCCATGGGAAACAGATTGTTCGGATCAGCCACCGAGGCCACATTCGAGACAGTAACTCCAAAGCAGAAGGAACCGGAATTCATAGAAGACGCTCTCAGTGGACCAGCTCTACAGAGTCTCTTTGAAGGGGTCACGGAGGTGCCGAACCTGATTGAAATGGGCTCCGAAAACAGCATGATTGCCATGGTTGGGACAGCAGAAGCCAAGCCTCTCGATCCCCGAACCCTCATCAAGCATCCAGCAATGCCACTGAAGAATTGGGTAACTTTCTACGGACCAAGGGCAAGCCAGGCAGAATTGGAAGACAAGCCGGGCCCGCACCCACATCTCCCTAAACCCGGTCTCAAACCCTCTCGAGTCGGCCTCCTTGTAAAAGTCCAGTCCTCTGAGTCATCCAATGGCCTTACGCCAGAGGACCATGATAATGTAGCCAACCATGTATTTCCGTTCTTGCTTAATGAAAAGTCTGACCTTTCGGAGTATCCTCTCATTGCCACTTTAACAACTGATAAGTTAACAAACAACTTAAAAGACGTTAATAACTCAATTGATAAAGAAGCAGACACATTAAATGAACAATACATTAAAGAAGTTCTCGAGCGTGTAGTTGACCAAGAGGACAACCGGGCCCAAGCCGCCGAAGAGGTTATGACCAAAGTGAACACAGGGGACGGTCTGCAAGAGCCTAAAGAGACACAAGTGGGCGGTTTCTTCGCCGATGCGTAAAAGAAGCCCCGATAAGCCTCCTCGGGAGTATGTTGACGTGTTCGCACAGTCATATCGGGACATGCCGGGACTCGATCCCTCGATCGTAGAGCACGTAATTCCCTGGATCCCGAATCCATGCCTGCTCAAACAAGTTGCGCAAGATCAAGCCAGTGGTCCTTGCAAGTTAAAGAAGAAATTGAGAAAATGCTCCGAGTTGGTTTCATCGAGTGATTGAGTACCCGACTTGGCTCTCCAACATCGTGACGGTCACCAAAGCCAATGGAAAGGTCGAGATCTTTGCGTGGATTTCCGGGATCTCAACAAGGCCAGCCCTAAAGATGATTTCCCACTGCCTAATATCGACATGCTGGTCGACACCACGGCAAATTTCAAAGTAAAGTCCTTCGTGGATGGGTTCGCTGGATACAACCAAATCAAGATGTCCGAGGAGGATCAAGCCAAGACTGCCTTCACCACTCTGTGGGGGACATACTGTTACACGGTCATGCCGTTCGATCTAAAGAACGCTGGGGCTACATACCAGCGGGCTGCAGCAGCCCTCTTCCATGACATGATTCACAAAGAAATCGAAGTATATGTCGACGACATGATCATCCACTCCAGAGGATCAGACATGCAGCATTTGACAGATCTGAGAAAGTTCTTCAACAGACTCAGAAAACACTCTATGAGGTTGAACCCTGCGAAGTGCACCTTCGGCGTCAAGCTCGGCAAGGTACTGGGGTACATGGTTACAGAAAGAGGTATCGAAGCTGATCCCAAGAAAATCAAGGCCATCATCGACATGAAGCCGCCTCAGACTTTAACAGAAGTGAAAAGCTTCATGGGAAGACTTCAATACATCAGTCGCTTCATTAACCAGTTGACATCTCTCTGCGAGCCCATGTTCAAACTGATGAAAAAGAATGCCGACATCAAATGGGACTCCGAGTGCCAAACAGCTTTTGAGAAGATCAAGACCTACTTGGTGAATCCCCCAATTCTGTGCCCGCCACATGAAGACAAGCCACTACTCCTGTATCCGACAGTAACAAACACGTCAATAGGAGCAATGCTGGCACAAGAACAGAAAGATTCCAAGGTTGAGCATGCAATCTACTTTGTAAGCCGGAAGCTTCAAGGAAGTGAACTCAGCTACTCAGCATTAGAGAAAACTTGTACCGCCTTGGTATGGGTAGTCGGGAAACTGAAACACTACATGCGGTCACATTCGGTGCTCTGGTCTCCAAAATGGACCCCGTCCGATATCTCTTTGACAAGCCATCCTGTCAATGCGACTAGCCAAGTGGTCATTCTTCCTGGCTGAGTTCGACATCAAGTACATGGTCGAGAAAATCAACAAAGGGCGAGTAATGGCGGATCACCGGCCGACTTCCCAAGCAAAGGGAACCTAAGGGTCCTGATCCGCAATTTTCCGGACAACGAGAATCTTCTCACTCGACAACGCAAACCGGCGGCAACTCTTCTTCGATGGGGCAGCCAACAAGAAGGAATGGTATTGGAATGCTCCTTGTCGATCCCAAGGACGAGCACACTCCCATAGCCATCAAGTGAATTTTGAAACAACCAACAATGCGGCGAGAATACGAAGCTTGTGCGGTCGGTGCAGGAAGCCGCCCTCGAGCGCAACATCTCGAAGCTGGATGTGTATGGAGACTCGGCATTGATCATCAATCAAGTGTCCAACAAATGGAAGACGGTAGATTCTCGCCTTCGAAGTACCACGCGTACATGAAGGAGCTCATTGCTCGGTTCAAGGACATCTCTTTTCACTATTTGCCAAGAGACAGGAACCGCGCGAGATGCTTGGCAACCCTCGCCTCTCTTGTCGAAATTCCCGATGGGAAAGCGGTAAAACCCCTCGAGAATAGGCGAGACGGGAAACACTCGCCTATTCTTTGTGAGATCGAAATAAAAAAGGAAACGATCGACGAACCCTGGTACAATCAAATTTACCAGTACCTCCAAAGCGGAGAAGCTTCCTCCACAAATGAAGATGGAAAATACAAAGAAGGGATCAAAGCCAAAAACATGATGGCATTAAAACGCCTGGCATCCCATTTTGTCATTCTGGGGGGTATGTTGTGCAAGAAGTGCCACCAAGGACCACTCCTTCGGTGTGTAAACAAAGAAAAAGCCAGCGAGCTAATGAACGAAGTTCACAACGGAACCTGTGGTCCGCATATGAACGCCCGAGCATTGACACAGATCATTCTCCGTATAGGATACTATTGGATATCAATGGAAACAGACTGCATCCAGTTCGTCCGAAGCTGCGACAAATGTCAACGGTTCTCCAACCTCAATCACATCCCTCCTCATGAACTCTATTGCATGACTACACCATGGCCTTTCGCCACATGGGGAATCGACGTCATCGGCAAGATCACTCCACCAGGGAGCAATGGTCATGAGTTCATTCTAGTCGCAGTCGACTACTTCACCAAATGGGTAGAAGCCAGATCGTACAAGGTACTAAATTCTAAGAAGGTGGCCGAGTTCATCCGAGAGAAAATCATGTGCCGATACGGAGTGCCCAACGAGATCATATCCGACAATGGGACTCACTTCGAAGGAGATTGTGACCAACTTCTGACCAAATTTAGAGTCACACGTCACAAGTCTTCTCCTTACAGACCACAAACCAATGGTGCAGTAGAGGCAGCCAACAAGACTCTCGCCATGATAATCAGAAAGATGACAACCAGAGGTCGGGACTGGCCCGAAAAGCTACATCTAGCCCTCTGGGGATACCGAACATCAGTCAGAACCACCACAGGGGAGACTCCGTTCGCACTTACCTACGAAATGGAAGCTATGTTACCCGTGGAATTGAAAATTCCATCCCTCCGAGTCCTCTTGGAAAACGGGATCAATGAAGTCTAATGGCTACAGAGCCGTCACGACGAACTTGCTCTACTCGACGAGCGCAGATTGAAAGCCATGGAACACACTCGAGCCTACCAGAGCAGAATGACCCGAGCATTCGACAAGAAAGTCAAGATCCGAGACATCAGAGAAGGCGACTTGGTGCTAAAGGAAAAGCCTCCTACGCAGACCAATCCCCTCGGAAAGTGGGAGCCTACCTGGATAGGACCGTTCGTGGTACAAAGAATCTTCTCCGGAGGAGCCATGAAGTTAGCAGACTTGGACGGGAATCCTTTCGTTAACCCCGTAAACGGAAGCAAGCTCCCCAGATACTTCGTTTGAGGAAGAGCACGAGTCAACTCACCTTCCCCATACACCGTCCCTTCAGTAAAATTAAAAGTGCTAAAAGAGTAATACCCAACTGGATACATTCCCGCTAATGATCCAGGTAAAAAACTACGGTGACCTGAGCCCCTTAGTCCAATTGTAAAAGGGGAACGTAGGCAGCCATCATTGGTTCGGTCTAAAAAAAAATAAAAAATAAGCATCAATTGCTTGTGTTTCGAAAAACTCTTTTCATTTAACCTACAAATTCATTACGGTTAAAACATTCTTTGATGAGTTCAAGCACGGTCAACTCTTGACTCGCTACACGCTAGCAAAACTACAATAAAACATTAATCAATTAATGTGTCTGCAATGACAGTGGGTGGATACTCTGGACAGCAAGGTCAACCTAGTTTCCCGTACTAGGTCCTTCATCCTTCTTCCCCTTCCCTTTCCCGCAACGAGTGTTCTTCACCTTCACAGGAAATATTCCGGTAGGCCTTCTACCTGGCTCAGGGACTCTTCTCGACGCCTCCGTCAACCCTGTGGCTGTCAACGCAGCCCCTTCTCTAGCTCTGTCTCGAGCCTCGCTTCGAGCCATCATAACGGTGCTTTGATTGGCTTCCCGATCGGCATTGGTCTCATAATCAGCCATGGCATCGCCGCACGATTCCCGGGGTTAGCCACTTGCTTCGGTCCTCCTCAAGGTCGAGCTGTCCGGGTGATCGGCACCCAACGGCTCACTCCGTCTCCACAAGATAGCCATCTGTGTCTCCTCTATACACTCTTCGTACCGGTTCGAATCTGCGTCGACGTAACATAGCCCTCTCTTCGGTGAAAGAGAACCACAGCGGGGAAAGGACGTGTATTGCCACCACCGTGTGAGCGGCAATAGCGTCGAAGGATCTTCCATCGCAAAGATCCCACCTCAAAGGTAGCGGCATAACTCAAATCCGTTAGTGGCACCTCGCTCCGGCCCGTCTTGTCGCAAAACCAACGATGGAATGTAGAAAGACGTGCGAGACGGCCCGGCACTCGACAACCAATAGACCCTCTTGAGAGGTTCGACAAGTCTGTAACATCCAATGGGGAACCCACCATCGCAAGTGATGCGTGCGGAGTGCGGCCATCCGTAGCTCCGGCTCGGCTGATCGCCCCCTATCACCAGAGGACGTCGAGAGAAAGACCAAGCGTCACAGGACATTGGCACCTCAGGCATCATCTGAAGTCTCTCCCTTAACCACATGGTAAGCATAGCGGGACTCCCTCCCCACATGTATCGGCTACCGGTCGCCATCCGACCTATGCCCAGGAAAGTCTCGCCCAAGACCAACGGCACGATGTCTCCCCGCTCGGCCTTTGCCTCACCGAGGTCCGGTCGTGTGATGGCACACACCCAGAGACGTGAATGTGAACAGAGTAGCAATTGCGCACAGAGCAAACGCGTCCCACGCAAAGACGCTCCCCTCAGCTCCGACAAATCTTTCGGGCAGTCCCGAAATGTCAACATAATCGGTATTCAGTATCAGCATCCCGTATGCTTCTCCAGCCGAGATACCCAGCAAAGACACTAGCTTCTCAACAGTGGCCATGCCACCAGCATACGGAAGAACTAGCTGTTCCGTCTCAGGTCCTCCCAGAATGGCCAGAAAATCTTCGAATGTAGGAGTGATTTCATTGTACGAAAATCTTTGAATTGTATTTGAAGGAACGTTCCTTCGTACGAAAAGCAGGAACAATTTGCTTTGAATTGTATTTGTCAAAAATAAAAGAAGGTAATCACTAAATGGAAGTGCGAAATACAGGTTCCGCCCCACGAGCGCCTTTTCAAATACAATTCAAAGCAAATTGTTCCTGACAATACATGCATTTTGTCTAAACAAAGCAGTAAAAAAAAAAAGAAGGGGACTACTCCGAGTCCTGCTCGTCATCCGAGCACTCGACGTACTGCTCCGCCGCTGCCAGATCCGCCGCAAACAAGAAGTCGCCAAATTCCTCCAGGCGGGAATATGCAAAAGGCCTCCTCGGCGTATGTGAACTCGAGGACTCTCCCCTCTCGTGCCCCGAGTGCGAAGAAGAAGGAGCTCCAAACCCAGCCGTTCCGCCCGCGAACTGGCCAAATCCCTGTGCAAAGTCCTCCCCACCAGCTGTGGGAGCAGGCGAACCTCTCGGCCTAGACGGCCTCGGCTCACGGACATCCACGCTCCTCCAGGAACTGCACCGCATGAACTCTACGAGCCTCCTTGCGTAGGCAGCCCACCCGTCCACCAGCCTCATAGCGTCGTTGTACGTACGGCCAGATACCTGCGAACTAGGAAAGTCATCAGAAGACGAACAGAAAGTACAGATGCAACATTTGCAGAATACTACTATCAAAAGCAGAAAATCAAAGAGTGCTCACCGAAGCATTGGGGTCAGCCCTGTATCGTGGTCTCGGCTCATCCGGGAGTGGGATCACCAGTCGTCTGCGTGAGCCATCCAGTCCCTCGTATGCCAGCCTAGCGCGTGGGATCGGAAGATCTCGAGGACCTCCAGGGACCTCGCCCTCCCTATGCTGCACCTGCGGGCTCCTCAGCCTCATCCTCAAGAAAGTATCATAGTCGGCTCCCGCTATGACGTACTCGGTATAGTACACGCCCTGTCTATACCCCTCCAGCTCCTCCATCGGCATCTCCCGAGGATGTTGCATGTGCATAGGAGGATCCACCGGCACCAATGGAAGGGACCCCGGCCTATGCTGACGAGTCACCCTGTGGGCTCCTCCCAACTCCCGAGACCTATAAACTCGTGTCCCAGGATGAGGAGTCCCAAAATATACCATTTAAAAAAACTTTCTTTACTTTAACTTGAAAAGTATACAACCCGTTTTAAAAACAGTTTCAAAATAACCTCTCTACACGGAGGTGATATGTAAACCTGTTTAAACAAACACAACCTGTTTATACAAATATACAACTGGTAAGCTTATACAAGCCAACCATACAACAAACCAACTCACGCTTAATTACAAAACAAACCAACTGAAACAAGTATGTAAAAGTTTTATATACAGAGCCTTTCCCCAAAATAATAACAACCACAATCCCAACTCCCCAATACAACACATACCCCGACAACCAAAAGAAATCCAAACTCTGTCCCCCGGCCTCACTGGTCCGGTCCTCCTATCTCAGCGGGATCTAAAAAATAAAGGGAGAAGGGGTGAGATAAAATCTCAGCAAGCTATTATGTATGCAGCAATATGCCATACAAGATGCAACACATAAACAGGTTGCTCAATATTGGAAAACAGTAAACACATTACGTTACCTTTTCCTGCTGACCAATAAGTCATATAACATGCAACACATACACAGGTTTCTCAATCACATTGGGAAAACAGTAAACACTTTACGTTACCTTTCCCTTTACCTTTTCCCCATCTGGGTCATATGTAGTACTACAGTGGGAGTCATACTCCTCTCATGTGGTGAACTGCTAGTGCACATCCACCTCTTATACGACTCCTTTCAGAGATCCATATAAGCTGCCTCGCTATCATGTGGCATGACTGCACATATCCACAGAAGCTGAACCCCTCAATCCGTGGCCACAGAAGGGGGTGAACGGTCCAAGTATAAGGACATCCAACCACCTTATGAAATACTTTCTCATAAATGATGGGATTCTCTATACCCCCGAAGATCAACTGGTATACCATAGTCAAGCACATTATAGATACTTGAAAGTAAGTCCACCCAATGGGACATCACATATATATACAACATGGTACTGCAACTCATGTTAAACAATTGAAACAGTGCAACACGTATTTAACACTATGTGCACAATTAAATATGAATATGTAAACTCGTATGACACAAAGTATATCACGTAAGTCCTACACATTCATTACACAATATGTAAACCAGTAACAGGATACTACCACTCTTGTCCAAACCAATAAAGTAGTGGCCTATACATTTTACGCACTATATAAACCAATAACCCTATACAGGTAACCACGTAGGAGTACAATATAATAGAAGTAGCCCTACACATTCACAATTTCGGACGGAACAAAGTAATATTAATATGGAGTAATATATTATTAAATTAAACCTACTAGTAGAATCCTAGTACTACTAGTACTACTTAGAACAGAGTAATACTAACAATACTACCCTTACTAACCTTTCAGTACTACTAATCCTAGTTAAAACAATTTAAAACTAATAATACTAACCCTTTCAAGTACTAGTACTAATCGGTACAATAACATCTTCTAGCATTCCTTAGTTCCCAGCAACTACACAGTGGTTATAACTTCAGTATAGTGAGTTATAAACCCATACTATACTCCTTTCATGCCATTTAACATGTATTTAACAACAACTCAACAAATCTAAACCCATTTATTACAGCTATGGATTCAACTCAACTCAATTCAATTCATTTCCTTTTCCTGTCAACATTAAAATAAAATGATCCTACTTCACCAAAGATCATTTATAACACATATTAACATCATTTACTTGGCAAGAACAATTATTTGAACAAAATCATAATAACTTACTAAAATTTGTCGAAATAAAAAGATGATTTAATCGGCTATACTTGCTCTAATCGACTCCCTGATCACAAATATGAAGTCGGAAATAAAAACGGATCAACGGTTGATTTTCTAGAATTTTTTAAAGATAACCCTAGGTTTAGGAACGGTACGTATTACTGAATGAGGAAAAGAAGAATAGAAGAGCTGAGAAGAAGGAAAAGCTTCTAAACAAAAAATCTTTTAAAAGGATTTATATCACATAATTCTTTGCCACGTGAAAAACTAATTGCTGTCAAATTTTTTCCATGCAAAGCAATCTATGGTCCCACAATACAAAACCAAATCCTTTCTCAAACCATCCGCCCCATTTTCTTTTATTTTTATTATTATTATTACTCCCTCCGCCTCATAATAAGATGTTACTTATACTTTTTATAACATTTCTATTTAAAATTTCAAATATTATAACTTTAATACATTAATTCCCACTTGTTCTAATTAGACATTATATAATTTAATTTAATTTAATAACATCTAAAATTCCATAATTTAGCAACTTAGCCAAATAACCACATAATACAACCAAATAATATATAATGCATAATATGAGATGCAATGCACCCCACTCCCATGTGCTCCACGTGTGACTAAAATGTGCCTAGGTTTAGGGTCGTGACACTCACTCCCCCTTAAATAAAATTCGTCCCGAATTTGGACTTCACTTACCTGAATGATCAAACAAATCCGGATATTTCTGTCTCATCTCAGATTCCAATTCCCAAGTAGCTTCCTCAATGGTGTGATTCTTCCAAAGAACTTTCACCACGGGAATACTCTTGGTACGCAATTCCCGGACCTGCCACTCTAGAATCTGCAATGGTACCTCCACATAAGTCATATCTGCCTGGACATCCTCAGGAGGAGAACTCAACACATGAGAGGAATCATAACAGTACTTCCTCAACATGGACACATGGAACACATCATGAAGAGAAGAAAGAGATGGAGGTAGAGCCAAACGATAGGCTAACTCACCTACCTTTTCTAAGATCTCAAAAGGACCGACGAATCGAGGAGCCAACTTCCCTTTGTTGCCAAACCTCTTGATCCCCGTTCTCGGTGAGATCTTCAAGAATACCAAATCCCCAACCTGAAAGGATAACTCCCTTCTTCTAGTGTCGGCATAGCTCTTCTGACGACTCTGAGCTGTCCTCAATCTGTCACGGATCACCTTGATCTTCTCAGTTGAGTCTCTAACCAAGTTTGGACCCCAAAGTCTAGCCTCACCAACCTCGTCCCAACACACTGGGGACCTACATTTCCTCCCATACAATGCCTCATATGGTGCCATCTCAATGCTGGATTGGTAGCTGTTGTTGTAGGCAAACTCCACTAAAGGCAAATGGTCTTCCCAAGATAACTGGAAGTCCATCACACAAGCCCGTAGCATATTCTCTAAAATCTGAATGGTCCTCTCGGTCTGCCCATCAGTCTGAGGATGAAATACTGTACTGAAACTCAGCTTAGATCCCAAGGCTTCATGCAAAGCCCTCCAAAACCGCGAAGTGAATCTCGAATCCCTATCAGAAACAATGTTGACAGGTACCCCATGCAATCTCATGGATATATAACTGGGCCAATCTCTCCAAGGAATACTTGGTTGAAACTGGAAGAAAATGAGCTGATTTGGTCAACCTATCCACAATTACCCATATAACATCCATCTTCCTCGGAGTAGGAGGCAATCCAGTCACGAAATCCATAGAAATGCCCTCCCACTTCCATTCCGGAATATCCAATGGCTGAAGTAATCCTGCTGGCCTCTGATGTTCCGCTTTAATCTGTTGTCAAGTTAAACACTTTGATACGAATTCCGCAATCTCCTTTTTCATACCATTCCACCAGTAACCTCTCTTCAGATCCTGATACATCTTGGTGCTTCCTGGATGAATAGCAAATCGGGACTTATGACCATCCTCTAATACATGCCTTCTGATCTCTGGGGAAGAAGGTACACAAATCCTGCCTTTGAAGGTGAGAATTCCATCCTGGTTCAATGAAAACTCCCCAGTCTTGCCATCTTGCAATTTCTCCCTGATTTTCTTTAACTCATCATCATTCAACTGAGCCTCCAAAAAATATCCATAAAGAGTAGGAACAGCTCTGACATTGGCAAATAGCATATCACCTCTCACTTCCCGAGATACCAAGGACGATAAGTGATCCTTACGGCTAATAGCATCAGCCACCACGTTAGCCTTCCCGGGATGATAAGAAATGACACAGTCATAGTCCTTCAGAAGCTCCAACCAACGCCTCTGTCTGTTGTTCAGTTCCTTCTGAGTAAACAAGTACTTCAGACTCTTATGATCTGTAAATATCTCAAACTTTGCCCCATACAAGTAATGTTTCCACTTATGCAGTGCAAAAACAATAGCAGCTAACTCCATATCGTGAGTAGGATAATTCTGCTCCGCTGGTGATAACTTCCTTGAAGCATACGCAATTACCTTCCCATTCTGCATAAGTACACAACCCAATCCCTCTTTAGAAGCATCACTGAAGATAACAAAGTTCTCACAACCCTCTGGAAGTGTAAGAATAGGAGCTGAAGTCAATCTCTTCTTCAGTTCAGTAAAGCCAGCTTCACACTTAGCATCCCATATAAATGGTACATCCTTCCGCGTCAATCTGGTCAACGGAGTTGCAATCCTCGAAAATCCCTCAATAAATCTTCGATAATACCCCGCTAGGCCAAGGAAACTACGAACCTCTGTCACTGTAGAAGGCTGTTTCCAGTTGACTACGGCATCAATCTTTGAAGGATCTACTGCAATACCAGTGCTGGATACCACGTGACCCAAGAAAGAAATCTGTTCCAGCCAAAACTCACATTTGCTGAACTTGGCAAACAACTGTTTCTCACGAAGCACGGATAAGACAATCCTCAAGTGCCTCTCGTGATCTTCCCTGGATTTTGAGTATACCAGGATATCATCAATAAAAACTACCACAAAACTGTCAAGATACGGCTTGAAGATCCTGTTCATCATATCCATAAAGACTGCCGGTGCATTGGTCAACCCAAATGGCATAACAAGAAATTCATAGTGGCCATACCTTGTTCTGAAAGCTGTTTTAGAAACATCATCTGGCTTGATCTTCAACTGATGGTATCCGCTACGTAAATCCAACTTAGAATATATAACGGAACCTTGAAGTTGATCAAATAAATCATCAATGTGAGGAAGAGGATATTTGTTCTTAATAGTAGCTTGATTCAGTAGTCTGTAATCAATACACAATCGCAATGTACCATCCTTCTTCCTAACAAACAACACTGGTGCTCCCCAGGGTGACACACTGGGACGAATAAAACCTCTGTCTAACAACTCCTGCAACTGAATTTTCAACTCTTTTAACTCAGCTGGAGCCATTCTGTAGGGTGCTTTAGAAATTGGTGAAGTACCCGGCAATAAGTCAATACAAAATTCCACCTCTCTATCAGGAGGCATAGAATACTCAGTTGAGAATACATCACTGAACTCATTCACAACTGGAACACAAGATAAATCAGGAGACTTCTTACCAGAGTCTACCACATATGCCAAGTAACCCTCACACCCCTTAGATAACAACTTTCTAGCCTTTATAGCAGATATAACATGAATGCCAAATAAAGACTTATCAGCATCAAATACAAATACAGGCACATCAGGCATAGAAAAGGTGACTCGCTTTCTGCGACAGTCCACCAAGGCATGACAAGCACTCAACCAGTCCATGCCTAAAATAACATCAAAATCATGGATTGGCAACTCTACCAAATCCACTGGCAATACATGCCCACATATAATCACCTCACAGCCATGATAGATCAAAGAGGATTCGAGGTGCTCTCCCACAGGAGTAGAAACCTCTAACACATAAGGTAACAACATAGGCAACTTATGCAATGTAAATGCAAAATGAGATGCCACATAAGAATGAGACGATCCAGGGTCGATAAGAATACGAGCCCTGACCCCTGAGACAGGGACAATACCTTTAATCACCGCAGTGGGATCTACTGCGCCTCTATCCAAAGCAAAGACTCTACCTTGGACTCTCTCTTTGGGTTTCCCCTCAACATCTCTCTTTACCCCACCTTTGGGCTGGTCACCCTGTGGTCTACCACTCGTAGCTTGACCCTTCTTGAACTTAGGACAGTCTTTTCTGAAGTGCCCCATCTCACCACAACTCATACACTTTCCCTGCTTACTCCAACAACTGTCTTCTGAGTGCCCCACTTTCTTACACCAATTACAAATGGTGCCAAACTTGCTTGATACAGGTCGCGTGGAAACTGTAACTGTTCCTCCCTTGGCCCCTCCAGAAGTTGAAGATCTAGGCTGATTCTTGCTCTGACCTGAACTCTGGCCTGAGAACTTAGCCTTGCTTCCACTACCCTCAGATTTACCTCTATGTTCCTCAATGTCATTCTCAATTCTGTATGCCATATTCACTGCCGCCTGGTAGTTGGGAAAATCGTGAGTCAACAACTGCTTCCTGAACTCCAACCTGAGTCCCTTGACAAACCTGTAAACCCTCCTGCTCTCATCTGGTACCAGATGTGGACAATACCTCGATAGCTCTGTAAATTTTGCAGAATATTGGGCTACTGTCATTGCCCCCTGCTCCAGCTTCAAGAACTCTACCTCTTTCTTGTCTTTGGTGATCACTGGTATGTAATGCTCTTTGAATTTACTGACGAAGTTGTCCCAGGTCTGGGGCGTATGATCCCGCTCCCAGCTTTCCTTAAGAATTTGCCACCAATGCTCAGCAGGACCCTCTAATTTAAACACTGCACATCTAACCTTTTCTTCATCTGTGCTCTCCATTGCAACAAAGATCTTAGTCATGGCTTCCAGCCATCTCTCAGCTATCAGTGGATCTGGATCCCCGTTGAAACTAGGTGGAGACAATTTGATAAACTTTTCTAGGCCCTGAGTTGGCCTTACCTCGGGTTGCTGCTGTGCTCTACCCTGAGCTGCCATAGTCTGAAGGAAAGTCTGAAACATTGCCATCATCTCAGCATTAGGACCTCCCCCAGCCCCCTGATCACCAATATTTCCCTGCTGGTCACCACCAATCCCAGCCATTACACTGATCCCTGCAGGAAACACTCGGCGTCAGATATCACACACTCCCCCTTAGACTAGACATCTACCCTTGACTCTAGCCAAAGCTCTGATACCAACTGTGGGCTCCTCCCAACTCCCGAGACCTATAAACTCGTGTCCCAGGATGGGGAGTCCCAAAATATACCATTTAAAAAAACTTTCTTTACTTTAACTTGAAAAGTATACAACCCGTTTTAAAAACAGTTTCAAAATAACCTCTCTACACGGAGGCGATATGTAAACCTGTTTAAACAAACACAACCTGTTTATACAAATATACAACTGGTAAGCTTATACAAGCCAACCATACAACAAACCAACTCACGCTTAATTACAAAACAAACCAACTGAAACAAGTTTGTAAAAGTTTTATATACAGAGCCTTTCCCCAAAAGAATAACAACCACAATCCCAATTCCCCAATACAACACATACCCCGACAATCAAAAGAAATCCAAACTCTGTCCCCCGGCCTCACTGGTCCGGTCCTCCTGTCTCAGCGGGATCTAAAAAAATAAAGGGAGAAGGGGTGATGTGATATCCCCATCCCACATCGGAAATATGTGGGAATTTAGTGTGATATATAGAAGGCTCATGCACTACTACTAAGCATCAAATCATCCATTGGACTTTTGGAGGCCTGTGATGGGCTGTGGTTGACCCAATTGAGGAGGTGCTTAGTGGGCCAGTGTGTGGTGCCTACGTAGCGGGTCGGGCTTCGGGCTCGGATCGTTACAAATGGTATCAGAGCAGAACCCCGGCCTTAAGGCTTGCGAGCTAGCCCGGGGGTACGATCTGGGTATTGATTGACCTTGCCAGGGACGGCAAGGGTTTGAGTGGGGGAGATTGTGATATCCCCATCCCACATCGGAAATATGTGGGAATTTAGTGTGATATATAGAAGGCTCATGCACTACTACTAAGCATCAAATCATCCATTGGACTTTTGGAGGCCTGTGATGGGCTGTGATTGACCCAATTGAGGAGGTGCTTAGTGGGCCAGTGTGTGGTGCCTACGTAGCGGGTCGGGCTTCGGGCTCGGATCGTTACAGGTGAGATAAAATCTCAGCAAGCTATTATATACGCAGCAATATGCCATACAAGATGCAACACATAAACAGGTTGCTCAATATTGGAAAACAGTAAACACATTACGTTACCTTTTCCTGCTGACCAATAAGTCATATAACATGCAACACATACACATGTTGCTCAATCACATTGGGAAAACAGTAAACACTTTACGTTACCTTTCCCTTTACCTTTTCCCCATCTGGGTCATATGTAGTACTACAGTGGGAGTCATACTCCTCTCATGTGGTGAACTGCTAGTGCACATCCACCTCTTATACGACCCCTTTCAGATCCATATAAGCTGCCTCGCTATCATGTGGCATGACCGCACATATCCACGGAAAGCTGAACCCCTCAATCCGTGGCCACGAGGTGAGAACGGTCCAAGTATAAGGACATCCAACCACCTTATGAAATACTTTCTCATAAATGATGGGATTCTCTATACCCCCGAAGATCAACTGGTATACCATAGTCAAGCACATTATAGATACTTGAAAGTAAGTCCACCCAATGGGACATCACATATATATACAACATGGTACTGCAACTCATGTTAAACAATTGAAACAGTGCAACACGTATTTAACACTATGTGCACAATTAAATATGAATATGTAAACTCGTATGACACAAGGTATATCACGTAAGTCCTACACATTCATTACACAATATGTAAACCAGTAACAGGATACTACCACTCCTGTCCAAACCAAAAAAGTAGTGGTCTATACATTTTACGCACTATATAAACCAATAACCCTATACAAGTAACCACGTAGGGGTACAATATAATATAAGTAGCCCTACACATTCACAATTTCGGACGAAACAGAGTAATATTAATACGGAGTAATATATTATTAAATTAAACCTACTAGTAGAATCCTCGTACTACTAGTACTACTTAGAACAGAGTAATACTAACAATACTACCCTTACTAACCTTTCAGTACTACTAGTACTAGTTAAAACAATTTAATACTAATAATACTAACCCTTTCAAGTACTAGTACTAATCAGTACAATAAAATCTTCTAGCATTTCTTAGTTCCCAGCAACTACAAAGTGGTTATAACTTCAGTATAGTGAGTTATAAATCCATACTATACTCCTTCCATGCCATTTAACAACAACTCTACAAATCTAAACCCATTTATTACAGCTATGGATTCAACTCAATTCAATTCATTTCCTTGTCCTGTCAACATTAAAATAAAATGATCCTACTTCACCAAAGATCATTTATAACACATATTAACATCATTTACTTGGCAAGAACAATTATTTGAACAAAATCATAATAACTTACTAAAATTTGCCGAAATAAAAAGATGATTTAATCGGCTATACTTGCTCTAATCGACTCCCTGATCACAAATATGAAGTCGGAAATAAAAACGGATCAACGATTGATTTTCTAGAATTTTTTGAAGGTAATCCTAGGTTTAGGGACGGTACTTAGTACTGAATGAGGAAAAGGAGAATAGAAGAGCTGAGAAGAAGGAAAAGCTTCTAAACAAAAAATCTTTTAAAAGGATTTATATCACATAATTCTTTGCCACGTAAAAAACTAATTGCTGTCAAATTTTTTCCATGCAAAGCAATCTATGGTCCCACAATACAAAACCAAATCCTTTCTCAAACCATCCGCCCCATTTTCTTTTATTTTTATTATTATTATTACTCCCTCCGCCTCATAATAAGATGTTACTTATACTTTTTATAACATTTTTATTTAAAATTTCAAATATTATAACTTTAATACATTAATTTCCACTTGTTCTAATTAGACATTATATAATTTAATTTAATTTAATAACATCTAAAATTTCATAATTTAGCAACTTAGTCAAATAACCACATAATACAACCAAATAATATATAATGCATAATATGAGATGCAATGCACCCCACTCCCATGTGCTCCACGTGTGACTAAAATGTGCCTAGGTTTAGGGTCGTGACACACCCTCTCCCCCAGATACATAGCGTCGCAATGAAGTCCCACCAGGAGCTTCCGCCGCCGTGTAGTCTTGCTAGCAATCTGAACGGCGACAGCATCGAACCTACCCCACCAAGTCAACTGGATCCTCTCGGAGAACTCTCGGCTCAGGGCCTGGGACACCTCCTCGTACGAAAGTCGCGTACCCACTCTCGACGAGACCGGCTTCTTCGCCTTCTTCTGCCAAACCAGCAGGGCGGGGTACAAGGGTAGATACGTATCCTTAATGTCCCACTCCTGCGGACTGAACACCTCGTAGCACCAGACCTGCCAAGCAAATGGAAAGTTATGTCAGCTACAAAGCAGATACATACGAGTACATAAAAGAGGCAAGGAAGAGAAAAAGACATGAACTTACATCCAAGACATGTGTGAAGCAGCTCAAGGAACTCTCCTCTCCCCGCGAGAACCTGTCCAGGGAATGATAGAGCTCGGCCAGTCCAGCCTCCCCCCATACGAACCCCCTAGGCATCGCAGTTGTCGGCGGCCCGAGCAAAGGGAAATGACGGGATGTGTCGAAGTCGGGAACAAAGTCACCGACAGCCGCAAACCAAATGAACCCTCGAGCCGGGCGCTCGCGGTCATCCTCAAAGATCCGGCCAAAATGCGCAATACCCGTCTGCAGATGCCTCTCCATCGGCACATGCCGAATGCCCAAGCCCCTGGCATCAGTGATATCAAAACCCAGCAGCTCAGACAACTGCTCCGGGGTATAACCGTCGACCCACACCAGCGTGTTGCCATAGGTCGGCAACCCAGTGATAGCGGCAAAATCCGTGGGAGTCACCGTCACCTCCCCCCATCTGAAATGGAAAGTGTGGGTCGTATCCCACCAGTACTCGCTCAAGGCGACATACATGGACCTGGCCCTCGGCGTCGTAGCGATCGCAGCTACCGCACTGATGAACCCAGCCAATCCGGAGTCAACCACCAGCTGCCGTGGACTCCTCTCTCCCTCTCGAGCCACGTTCGGGAGAATCTCCCACAATGCTCTCACTGCCTCAAAGGCTCCCCGACTTTTCTGATTGTCGACGTCAACCTTCCCTTTCCCCTGCAGGTGAACAAGACGAGAGCAACAGCAACAGAGTGCATGAACGCATGTCCAAATGATGCAATGCAATGACGGTTCTCATTCATTCCTTACATATATTTCAAAAAAAAAAATCATTTCGAAAACTCCGTCGAATCCGGAACTTTCAAAACATTTCGAAAACTCCGTCGAATCCGGAACTTTCAAAACATTTCGAAAACTCCGTCGAATCTGGAACTTTCAAAACATTTCGAAAACTCCGTCAAAACATTTTGAAAACTCCGTCAAATCCGGAACTTTCAAAACATTTCGAAAACTCCGTCGAATCCGGAACTTTCAAATTCTTTCGAACATTTCGAAAATTTACTCCGTCCCGAATTAAAGCTACTTTAATTTTGGAAAATGCATCTAGACATGGAATTTTGCAACCAAAATTTTTATGTCATCCACCCATGGTGTCAATTGAACTACATCCTAGTCAATTTCGACAAAGGTTCATGGCAAAGTCAAAAGCCCCAATTCAAGCACAAAAATCCCTAAGTAAATTCCTAATCAAATTTCTAACATTTAAAGAATGCACATTCTTAAAATTAATGGAATTTGTAGGAAGCTTACTTGTCTCTCGATCCCTCCTTTGGAGTTGTGTCTCTCCCTAGCCGGGTAGAACTCCGCCGGATTCAATGGATGAATGATGGTTCGAATGGTCCGAACCAACCGCGTTCTTTCGTCATCGGTCCTTCCATGACGAGCCATTGGGTCCCAATCACCTTCCATATCGATTTTCCTTCGCAAATCCGAGCAAATCTTGCAATTTGGGGTGGATTTTCTCTCCTCCTCTCTCTCCCTCTCGTCGGAATTAATGGGGAAAATGGCTTCTCCTTCCTCGGCCTCGGCGCTGATAAGGATATGGCCAATTTCAATCAAAGTCCGGCCGGACTCTTGTTGCACCAGAAAAATTTTTGCCACTTTGGCCCCTCAGTTTTTCGCAGTTTCAATTTTACCACTTTTGGCCCCCCAAAAGTGTAAAATTTTTCCCAGTTAGACCTTTCTAACACCCCATCCCCCGAGGATAAATTCCCAGTTAGTTTTCACTAACGCCCGTCTCCAGACGTTAAATTCGATTTCCAGTTGACGTTTGACGTTCAAACGCTCAATCATGTCTCCGGACATTCCAGTTACAAGCCCGTCTCCAGACGTTAAATTCGATTCCCAGTTGACGTTTGACGTTCAAACGCTCAATCATGTCTCCGGACATTCCAGTTACAATCCTGTCTCCAGACGTTAAATTCGATTCCCAGTTGACGTTTGACGTTCAAACGCTCAATCGTGTCTCCGGACATTCCAGTTATTATTCCGTCTCCCGACGTTAAATTTTCTAATGGTTTTCACCATCATATATTCCCCCGGCAGCTGCAATAAGCCCGAACCCCAAGGCACGAACGCCTTGCAACAATTCTCCCCGGCCGCCAGTCGTAAGCCCGACCGTTCCACCTCAGCGGCCATCAAGGTAAGCCCGCACAACAATCCCTCTTCGGCCATCAAGGTAAGCCCGAATGCTCATCCCCAGCAGGATTCTAAAGAAGAAACGTCGATCCTTCCGAGTTGTTAATAACGCCAGTTTAACACAACCGTTCTCATCGATGCGCCGTATCCCAGCGAGGATAAACACAGCGGCAGCAATAAGCCCAGTACCCAAGGCACGAACGCCTTCATATCAGGATAAACGTATCCTTGCAGCTCCGGTTTGAGGCGCCACACGCCCTCGTCAGTATCAGCAACTCCGATTTGAGGCGCCACACGCCCTCAAAAGCTCCAACAACTCCGGTTTGAGGTGCCACACGCCCTCGTCAGTATCAGCAACTCCGGTTTGAGGCGCCACACGCCCTCGTAAGCTCCAACAACTCCGGTTTGAGGTGCCACACGCCCTCGTCAGTATCAGCAACTCCGGTTTGAGGCGCCACACGCCCTCGTAAGCTCCAACAACTCCGGTTTGAGGCGCCACACGCCCTCGTCAGTATCAGCAACTCCGGTTTGAGGCGCCACACGCCCTCGTAAGCTCTAACAACTCCGGTTTGAGGTGCCACACGCCCTCGTCAGTATTAGCAGCTCCGGTTTGAGGCGCCACACGCCCTCGAAGGTTACAAAAGTCCCAGGTTCATACGCCTCCGAACAGTCTCGCTCAGGTCAAGGTCCCCACGCGTGGCCCTTGCACCTACGAACTACGATCGGCTTGATTCCCGCTCGGGATACGTAGGAATCCTTTCGCTAAGGGTCCAGCCAGCTGACCGCCCAGGTATTTCAAAGTAAGGCATCCCGATTTGGATCCTTATCTTTTTCAATGACCCCACCTCCTTCGGAGGAGACGTCGCTGAGGGGCTAACTGTAAGTACCCAAATCCGGATTGTCAAAATCCGTCAGAAAGTTAACCGAAATTCGTTAACTGGCCCGCTCCAGGTTAATCGGAACTCGTTAAACTCCCCGTTGCCATGCCAACGAGACGTCCGGGGCTGCCGTGCATCCCGACGTCGAAGCGTACTTGACACGTGTCATCTCACGTAAAAGTATGGCTTTCCTGAAAAATGCACTTTCCTAAGCACTTTTCGGGCGTTTCGGACATTTTCGGTTGTTATTTTAAAAAACGGACAAAACCGGGACCGGGAACGAACTCCCACGCATTTGGTGAGTCATGGGACACGTGGCGGCCATGCCACGGCCACACATCACCTTTCAATCGAAATCAAAGGGAAAAGACTAAAATACCCCTGGTATACGAGTCAAAGTCGGCCGAACTCCTGTGCACATTTTCTGAAATTGCCAGCAAGTCCCTCAAAATTCCAAAATACCACAAAACCCCTGGAAATCAGTCTAAGTCCGGCCGGACTCCTACTGCATTTTTCACCTATAAATAGGAGGGCTGTCAAAGCCATTTCATAACAACATTTTACCCCAAAATTTCACCACAGCCCACGGCACAAACCAGTTTCACCCCTCCCGAGCTCCCGTTTTGCCTCGATTCGCGTGAAACCTCCGTATTTCGATCAAATACGTCCCTCACCACTACGAAACACCGTTTCAAACCTCTTTCCGTGTCCCGTACACACCTTCCGAGCCAAAGGAGTCGACCCTAGCCATAGGTATAACTCCCTCTCTCTAATCTCTCGTTTCGTCTCGGTTTACGCGCCAGTCGCTATAACCGTTTCGAACACCGTTACTGAAATGTAGACGCCTCCGTCTAACGGGGTCCGATACGTTTTAGCCCCTCGATCCTCTTCTCTTTCCGTAAGAGAAGTAATCACGGGTTAAAACGGCGTTCCGACCCCGTTCCGTTTACTTTTTCTGTCATTTACCATTCCGGATCGATCGATCCGTTGATCGTCATTTATTTTCTGTCATTTACAATTCCGAGCCGTTTTGGCTCGTTGATCGTCATTTACAACTCCGAGCCGTTTGGCTCGTCGATCGTCATTTACGATTCCGGATCGTTTGATTCCGTTGATACTGCTTTAAATACTGTCATTTACAAAGTCCGACCCGTTTGGATCGTGATAGTATTTACTTTTCAAAGTCCGAGTCGCAACCCGATTCGTTGATTGCAAATCATTTAAAACACATTTTTCCCATAAAAATCGTTAACAATGTAATGCCCGGTTCAAAACCGGAGTTCGTCCTTCGAACTCTCTTTCAAAACGCGCGAAATGACGTTTGGCATCCGAACGCTCATCTTTCAAACTAAAAGCCGCTATTTGACATTCAAAATCATTTAAAACGCATTTTTCCCGTAAAAATCGATAACAATGAATTGCCCGGTTCAAAACCAAAAGTTCGTCATTCGAACTCCTTTTCTAACTCAAATCGACGTTTGCCACGTAAACGCTCATTTCCGTCTCAAAATCGACGTTTGCCACGCAAACGCTCATTTCAATTCAAAACCGACGTTTGCCACGCAAATGCTCATTTCCGTCTCAAAATCGACGTTTGCCACGCAAACGCTCATTTCAATTCAAAATCGACGTTTGCCACGCAAACGCTCATTTCTGTCTCAAAATCGACGTTTGTCATTCAAACGATCGCTTTTTCAAAAAAGTCACCTAATCAACGTTTGACATTCAAACCAAGATTAAGCTTGTCATTCAAGCCCCCATTTCAAAACACACACACACACACGATTTCGAGAAAGGTAGAAAGACTCGTCATACGAGGCATTTCGGGTGATCTCAATATACTCTTCCCGAAACGTAACGTGACCTCCGAACCTAACAATCTCTGGTACTAAAAATCTTTTTACTCGTTTTTGCTACAAATAAAAATGACCCCCGTTTTCAAAGCCTTTTCCTAAGTTTTTGCTACCAATAAAAACGACACCATTTTCACAAAAGCCGTTTCTCAACGTTTGGGCTCAAAATACAAAAACCGTATGGCGACTCCTCATTTTTTCCTTCCCATGAAGCGAGGTCTCAGACACCAACCCTCCGCGAAAGACAACCGCGTTTCGCGCCGCCCGCGCGAAATCCCGGGTAATTTCAAGATGGGAGTTAGCCACTTTGGTATCGAGCCTGGTACGGACCATCATGGCGGAAAAGCTCTTCCTCCACAACGCTACTGCATACCCAGAAATCTGGTTAAGCTAGAATGATCCCTACCCAACCAATCTACACGTCTGGAAGTATCACCGAGTCTTAATTTAATTGCCATTGCTCCCATTCCCTTTCAATTAATTTCACTTACACATTATCTAAGATAACAAGGGGTGTCATTCCAACAACAATAATCCACAAATATCCAAGGAGTACTCATATTTTTCTTTTATAATGTTACTATTTAATAAACAAATTCATTAACTTAAAAGATGATGGTGTACTATAAACTTGATAAAAGAGATCAAAATTATCAACTGTAGGAGAATTACATCATGAGTGCATCAAATTCTTGAGATTTATAACATAAATACAATCATTAAGCACCATACCAAAATTAATCTAATATATATTAAGACTTGCATAAATGACTTACATTACCACATTATCCCACTAACGGTTTCAAAAGGTCACTCAAGCAGTCATGGGAATAAAAGAATGTTAACAAAACTTGAACTACATCAGACAGGGGCAAAGTTAACTCTTTTTTTTTTTCATTTTTTTTTCTTTTTTTCTTTTTTTTCTTTTTTTTATATAAATACCACCACCACCCCCACACTTAAACCATGCTATGTCCTCATGGCATAAACCAAGAAAACACAACATAATCTAAATGCAAAGATGCTAATAACTTGAAAGGAAAAATATTGAAAACAGTAAATGTTACCTACGTTGGGTTGCCTCCCAATCAGCGCTTTGGTCAAGGTCGTTAGCCCGACCATTTCCCAACTTAATTGGGGTTGAGATTGGCCTCAATGGATTTGGCCTTTGCTTTTCGGCCCTTTGACCACCTTTGATTTTCTCGGGCACAAACGCCCACTTCCTTCCATGCGTAGGTCCCTTTCTTAATTAATTCAGGTGGAGCCCACGAAACTTTGGGTGCTTTATACTTCACCCTTTTTCTTTTCTTTTTGTTGGGGCTCTTACCCCCAAACTTAGTTTGTTCCTTCACCTGCGGAACATCTTCCTCAACAAGATCAAAGAGGTTATCTTGAACAAAAATATTAGCAAAAATAGTCTCAGATAAATCAAGCAAATAACTCTCCTCTCTAGGCACCTGTGATTTTAAGGGAACAAGAAGGTTGTGTGATGACCTCAACTCCTTTTGGGAGTGATTTAGGGGGTGATATGGTCCGTCACTCCTCGAGTGTTGATCGGCCTTAATGTTGATAGCCATGTGACAAACGTCCACATTATCCCTAATTTTCTCACCGTCATCCACACAATAATTCTTAATCGCAAAATCCGTAATGTACCCTACAAATTCCTTCTTAGGTGGAGGTTCTTTACAATTTTCAAACATGGAGAACCTAATCTCCTCCCCCATCACAGTCAATGCAATATTACCATGTGGCACATCTATCACTGATTTGGTGTCAAACACAAAAGGTCTCCCAAGTAATATGGGAGCCCCAAATTCATCACCCTCATGATTTTCCATACTTACCACCATAAACTCAACTGGAATTACAAATTTATCTATTTTAACCAACACACCCTCTACAACTCCTATTGGTCGTTTAACAGACTGATCAGCCAATTGCAAATTCCTTGTAGGAGGTTGCAAATTTTGTAATCCCAAATTCCTGAAAATATGGTACGGCATTACGTTGACACTAGCTCCTAGATCCATTAAACCATTAAAATTTTGACCCCCTAAAGTAATCGGAATAGTAAAACATCCGGGATCTTTTCTTTCTTTTTCTCTATTCAACACATCCACACCACCAGAGGGTATGGTTTTTCCAACATCAAGACAAGTGGATTAACGATTACTAGCAGAAAAGACATCATGAATTACCCCCAAACTTCTCTCTTCCTCACAAGCATAATTATCACTATCAACATCACAGAGAGAAGAGAGAAATACCTCCTCAATCTCATCGCTTTCATCCCAAATAGTCACAATAGACTTGGCTTGCTCTGGTGGGTTTTGAAAATTTTCTTGTCTTTGGCCTTGTACCGTTTCCACCAACTGTCCAATTTGGGTCTGTAACTTCTGCATGGCAGCCTCATGATTTCTGAAGGCTTGTTGTTGTTCCATCTTTAACTGCATCATGGGCTCTTCCCAAGGCTCTCTGTTCCTCTCAAAGGGCCCCTGTGGTGGTAAGGGATAGAGAGTTTTATTCGGTTGATTTCCACCCCATGACAGGTTGGGATGTCTCGACCCTGCTTGCCCTCCTAGATTGTATGCATTCCCGTACTGATTGTTGCTTGGTGGGAACCTTTGCATATATGACTGCATCGCCTGCACCTGCTCATGATCATATAAATGGGGACTAGTGGTGGGGCAAACTTCATAAGAATGAGTGTTAGAACCACAAGTTACACAACTATCATGCATTACATTACCAACAGATGACACATTGGATGCAGAATTGGAAGTACTACTCATGGCCAACTTATCAAATTTTTGATTAAGAAGTGCAATTTGTTTTGAAATCTCATCATTCATCCCTATTCCATTCACACTATTTGTTTTACCCCTTGACCCCTTCTGTTGCGAATTAGATGCCAGTCTCTCAAAAAGGTCTTGGGTCTCATCCGCAGTTTTGGCTCCTAAAGAGCCTCCGGCTGCGTTGTCAATCATAGCCTGATCGGCTTGTGTCAACCCCCCGTAAAAGGTCTGATGCAATAAAGGTAGCGAAAAATTATGGTGGGGACACTGCACCAAAAGCATCTTAAATCTGTTCCATGCTTCATGAAATGCCTCAAATGAGTCCTGTGTGAACCCAATGATCTTTTGTCTGAAAGTGGCTAACGTGGCATGTGGGAAATACTTTCTCAAGAATATATCATGTAGCTCATCCCAATTAGTAATGCTCCTAGGCGGGAGCAACATTAGCCACATCTTGGCATTATCTCTCAAAGCAAAGGGAAAACATTTCAGTCTTAGGTGCTCATCAGTCATACCCTCTCTCAACGGAAAGCTTGACACAATCATCATATATTCCCTCAAGAAATTCAAAGAATCCTCAGAGGGGAGGCCATGAAATTGAGGGATCATGTTAAACAGATGGCCTTTTCATAACTTTGCATCAGTTAACACAATGCATGACACAGAAGTGTCAACCCGAGGCCTAGAGAAGGCATCCATAGTGGGTGCTTGCAAAGCCATATCAAATTCAAATTCTTCTCCCTCGGTGGAAGAAGTTTCTAGGTCTCTTTCGAGGGGATTTCCCTCTTTTAAGTTTAGTTCTCTTAAACGCTGACCCAACCTATCAATGTCGTCGTTCAATGGTTCCAGGTTAGGATTCAAAGAACGCCGATCAAGCATGCACCGATTAAATAAACTTGTTAAAAAATCACAACAAGTCCCCGACAACGGCGCCAAAAACTTGATGGATAAAAATCCACTGTGTAATAAAATACCTTGCAAGTACAAGTTACCAGAGTAGCAGTACAAGTAAGGGTCGAACCACAAAGACTCGTGTGTTTAACAAGTTGATTCAATTTATGCAGAAAGTAACTAAAAGGGGGGAATTTTGATTTGATTTATTAAAACTACTAAAGCAAGAAATTAAAATTAATGAATTAAAGAAAACAAGTAAACAAGAAACAAGGGTTTAATCAGATTAAGGGAATTCACGGATTGGATTTCGTAATTGTATCCCTTCTATGCTAGGGTTTTGATAATAAAAATAACAGTCTCATTCAGAGATTCTTTCACTTGATTCAGGGTTGGGACGTTTGGTGTTCGGATTGCAACCCTAATATTTCTATCATATTGTAAATTTCGGTAGGTCAAAACAATACTCAAGAAACTCATTAAGCAATTAGGAAATCAGTGAATCTAGGTTTTCTTGTATTCCGGTAGGTCAACAATCAAACCTAATTGATGAATTAGTGTTCTTTATATAAATTGTCCACGGTAGTGCAACAATCTAAAAACTATCAATTGAATGAAAAACAATTCATCAAATAAGAATGAGAAAGTTTGGAAGAATTAAAAATCAATTTAGCATAGAAAATCAACAATCACTACATCCAATTCATGAAATAGGAAAAATTAGCTACACATATTCATCTTCAAGAACACAAGAGATATTATAATTAAAAACATAAAACCTGGATTGATCCTTGAAATTTAAAGAACAAAACTAGAAATCTTGTTTCTCCCTTGAATCTTGAATGAAAGCATAAGATCCCTACAACCCTAAAGTGTTTTCTATTTACACTAGGAGACTAGGGAGAAAAATCTGGTAAAATCCTTAAAAACCGTCCAAAACAAGGAAACTAGACCGCCTTTGTTCGCACAGACCGGGCGCACGCCTACTAAGACCGGGTGCGCGCCCGCTTTCACTCTGGTCACTTTCAGGTGCGCGCCCACTAGGACCGGGTGCGCGCCCGCTTTTACTCTGGTCACTTTCAAGTGCGCGCCCACTAGGACCGGTGTTGGGTTTGGATCCTAAACTGCAAGGAAGAAAACGTCGGAGGAGCTTCTATCAAGGAGAGCGGCCGCGCTTGTGGTGGAGAGCGACCGCGCTGGTGAACGAAATTGGGGGTTGGATCTTCGGCCAATGAGGGCAGCCGCGTTGCTAGGGTGCGCAACCGCGCTGGCGTCGGGGAGGAGAAATCCTGGACTGATTTTGTTTCCTAGTTTTATAGGATCTCTTCTTAAACTGAGTTAGGACTTCCTTGTATCAACTATATAAACATAGATACGACCTAGAACAGATTAGTAGTTGTGTAGCAACATATTAGAAGGTGTCTAATAACATATTGGCTTGGAAATTGCCCCCGGACGTAGTTCATGTGTTGAATGAACCGGGTAAACAACTCTTGTGTTCTTGTGTGTGTGTTTCTTCCATTATTGTGCTTGTGGGTGTATTGATTTCTTGTCTTGATTGCAACGGGGGTACCACCAAATTCACAACAACTGGTATCAGAGCATTGGTTCGGAGGATTCAAAGTTTTTTCATTAGTTGATTAATTTTGAATCGCGTTCTTGGGGATTTTGGTGAAGCAGTCAGATGAAGAACTCAAACGAGAAATTCAACGGTGTGAATTTCACGTTTTGGAGGACAAGGATTGAAGACTACCTTTATTGTAAGGATCTTCATGGACCCTTGAAGGAGAAGCCCGAAGGCATGTCACAAGGGGATTGGGAGACGTTGGATCGGAAGGCGTTAGGAGCGGTAAGGAGTGCCCTAACCGATGACGTTGCACGGAACGCTATGGAGGCCAAGACAACGGTGGAGTTGCTACAAACGCTGTCAGACATGTATGAGAAGCCGTCGAATATCAATAAGGTGCATTTGATAAAGAGGTTTGCGAATGCGAAGATGTCAGATGGGCAAACAGCGGCAAGTCATATCGGTAATTTCAAAGGTATGGTGGACCAATTAAAAAGTGTTGATATTACTTTCTCCGATGAAGTGCTAGCTTGTTTTCTACTAAAATCATTGCCTGATAGTTGGGAGGTTACTGTCACAACGATTAGTACGTCGAAAACAGCATTGGTGTATACGGAGGTTAGAGATCTCATCCTTCAAGAGGAGTTGCGAAGGAAAGAGAAAAGGGGAGAATCTTCCGTAGATGGGGCTGCACTTAGGGTGGAGAGAAAAAGGGGAGGACCGAAAAAAGGGAAAAAGGTCAAGTGCTACAATTGTGGCAAATTAGGTCATATCAGTTATGACTGTCCGGAAAAAGATGGTGGTGCACACGTGGTGGATGATGGTGGAGATGTATTAATCCTAGGAGAGGAGCAGTCGGGTGAAGATTGGGTGTTGGATTCTGGAGCTTCTTGTCATGCTAGTGGGGATGCAGAATCAATGAAGCGGTACAAAACTGGAGACTTTGGGGTTGTCTATCTTGGTGACGGTCAGCCATTGAAGGTCAAAGGTAAGGGAGATGTGATGATGAAGACACCTAACGGGGCTGTTTTACAACTACAAAACGTGATGCATGTTCCGGATTTGAGGAGAAGGGTGATTTCTGTGGGACAACTTGACAGTGAAGGGTATGGTGTTTCTTTCATTGGTGGGTCTTGGCAAGTCACAAAAGGGGCTAAGGTGTTAGCTAGTGGGGTTAAGGGGAAGATGTTGTACTCTACCTACAATGTCGATGTTCGTTCCGGTGGGAGCAAGAGGCTAAAAAACCGGCCTATTGGTGTAGAAAGGAGAGACATCAAGAAACGGTATGTTAGGGGGGAGAAGGACACAAAGTTGATCAACGTGGTGTGGAAGTCCAAGTGCCCTAACAGAGAGCGGTTTCAGACCGAAAACAGACGATGCAAGAAACAAGGTGTGTCCAAGTTTCAAGGGGAAGCATTGCGAAGAAGGTGGGTCTGGAGGGAGAATGCGAAGTTAGACTTGCAGGGAGAAATCAAGGTAGAAGCTGATTTGGGGAGGCAAGAACAATCTAACACGGAGAGGTTGAAACGTCGCTTGGTTTCAACTCGCCTTAGTACTTGAGGAGAGGTGCGGTAGTGTCAATCCAATATGGGAGGGGGAAAATGTGTTCGAAGGTCATTACTCCGTGGTGGGAGTTGATGGGTGTTTCTATGTTTGTTAGTTTAGTCTCCGGTGGGAGATTGTTGGGTTTGGATCCTAAACTGCAAGGAAGAAAACGTCGGAGGAGCTTCTGTCAAGGAGAGCGGCCGCGCTTGTGGTGGAGAGCGACCGCGCTGGTGAACGAAATTGGGGGTTGGATCTTCGGCCAATGAGGGCGGTCGCGTGCTAGGGTGCGCGACCGTGCTGGCGTCGGGGAGGAGAAATCCTGGACTGATTTTGTTTCTTAGTTTTATAGGATCTCTTCTTAAACTGAGTTAGGGCTTCCTTGTATCAACTATATAAACATAGATACGACCTAGAACAGATTAGTAGTTGTGTAGCAACATATTAGAAGGTGTCTAATAACATATTGGCTTGGCAATTGCCCCCGGACGTAGTTCATGTGTTGAATGAACCGGGTAAACAACTCTTGTGTTCTTGTGTGTGTGTTTCTTCCATTATTGTGCTTGTGGGTGTGTTGATTTCTTGTCTTAATTGCAACGGGGGTACCACCAAATTCACAACAACCGGGTGCGCGCCCGCTCTGATTTTCAGCATTGATCCATTTTTCTTCCATAATTTCCTTTAGGTCCTCCATCAAATTGAACCTTTGATTTCTTAAAATACCGCGCAAGTCCTTTTTACTCTCAAAAGGTTTCCGTTCCATTTCGTTCCTCTTTTGCTTCCTCTCTTCACTTTAATCCACCATTTTTCACCTAATTAACCTGTACTCATAAAGACACTAGAAAATACATTAAAATAACATTTTACTCCAGAATTTCGCAATAAATAAGTGTAAGAGTGTCTAGTTTAGATGTGTAATAACACATCCATCATGTCACATCACTGAACCTAACAGTTGAATGTGTACCAGACCTCATGGGATAGTTTGATGTGTTGGTCCTTTCCTTAGTTATAACAATGGATGTAGAAATTGCAGAGGTTGGATTGCTCATCTTGATCGAAACCTAAAAAACCAAAGTTTTCACGGACGGCGCCAAATTGTTTTGGACAATTTCTAACAATTTATATTTGTACTAATGAACTTTGGGCACAAATCACTACAAGAAATAACAGCATTAGGGTCGGCCAAACGCCGTCCCATAAAACCATTTTCCCGTCCTTAATACTTTTAGGGACGGCATTTAGGACGGGAACAAGGGGTCCTAATTAACATGCGTCCTAAATACTATAGGGACCCCCGTCACCGTCCCGATTAGTTTTTAAGGACGGGAAATACCCGTCCCTAATAATATTTATTATTAAATAAAAATTTATTATTTATTTTTTGTGGGAAAAATTGGCGGCAAAAAAAAAATTTGGCGAGTCAATTTTTGGAGGCATAACATATTTGGGACGAGTTTTTTGAGACGGCAAAGCCGACCCTAATAATATTTGCCGCCAGAAATAAATATTGGCGGGTAATAATTAGGGACCTGATCCCCGTCCCAAATGTCATTTTGGGTTAATTAAAATGTCGCCCAAAAAGTCAAAATCTAAAATGTTTATCATTCAATAGCTGACAATATCTCCTAATTTACAAGATCCAAATACATAAACACACACAAACTCATGCATACGACAACACCAAAATCAAGTACATTAACCAAAGCTAATCAACTACATCATCCAAATAAAGTCATCAATTAACCAAACAAAATTAGATTCTTTAGAAGTAGTTAGAATCTCCATTTGAAATACTTTGACTAAATAAGTTTCTAACTAGTTCTAATCATCTAAATTGCAAATGATGCAGTCAAACAAAGTATTTCCCAAAAAATTGCTTCTTCATCATATCGTTCCTTGATTGAGCTCTTCACGTAAACCAATATGCAGCTATTAAGCAATGAAACCTGTAAAAAATAAAAATATTACGTTAACGAAGAAATAACTAACCATCATGACATATCTGAATATATTTTTGAGTAAGTGACATATGAGATAAAGAGACAATGGTGATAAAACTGAGCAGTGGCTGTGTTCGTGATCATGAACAATAAACATTCCATTTTAAGTGTAGCAATAATAGTACTCCGTATCAGATGAGCATCAACATAGCAAATTCACTATGATACTAAGTTCCACTTAGCCTCAAGTAAATGTTTGTTTTGAAATAGGCCCCCACATAGCAAGCTGGTGAAATGAACATTTTTAAACATAGAATACAAGCCCAAACCAAAAAAGCATACTTGTCCAAAATGAAGAAATAGTTTTTGTAGACAGCAGATGGAAACTATATATGCAAACCAAAACCTAGCATGTTCCCAAAATGAAGCAGCTGCTAGAGTTAAATGTCACATAAAAAAGAAATGAACATACAGACCTTTATTTCGTAGTCTTCAGATTTAGCTATCACAGCAGCTGAACGAAAATTTAAGCGATCCTCCCTATCATTCTGTCACATTTAGAGCACAGTCCATAAAATAGATAACTGCTGATTGGAAAGCCTTCTCCCACAATCTGTTTATAAACGACAACAATGGAGGACAAGAAAACTGAAAAGAATATTAGCTACCTCACTCATGGTGGGTCGCCACGTGGAAGAAGCTCGGATGCAGAGAGAGGCTGCAAAGGCAAGACTGTCCAGCTGTGAGATATTATAAACCCCATCGAGCCTTGAATCTACAAGTCTTTCATTGTCCCCTTGGTTCAATATAGGTTTGGCCTGTTTAAAGTCGTAATCAAAAATTAAAAGATGTTAATATCCCATGCATATATATGCAAACCAAGTCCACTTGATCTAGGTAGCCCACCAATACAAGAAAACCAGATAAACCTGAAGGAGAAGGATATACCCAATTCCTTGAAAAAAAAATACAAAAAAAAAAATGAAATAATAATAATAATAATAATAATTTTAAAGGTTTGCAGTCGTACTCAGCTATGCAAGCTTAGGTGAGACCCATCAACTGGTCTCTTGCCGGATATAAGTTCAAGTAAAAACACCCCAAATGCAAACACGTCCGTCTTTTCATCAACAACACCGTGCATGTAGTATTATGGTGCCAAGTGTCTAAAGAACATGCAAAGACTCAATGTTAGACATAAAAAAAATCAATAAATGGCGTACAATTGTAGGATGAAATGTTTAAAACGTACCCAAAAGTCCCTTCAATTCGAACAATAGAATGATGAGTCCATTGTGATGGAAGCCACTTTGCAAGACCAAAATCAGATATCTGTAAATTTCAGTAAAAAACAACACCATTTTCAATTGAAAACTAAACATACGCAATTTGGGCGACTGCAGAACCTATAGAAAATGGTACCTGAGGTTCAAAATCCATAGTGACCAAAACATTTGAAGCCTTAATGTCGCGATGAATTATTCTTCTTGGGCATACTTTATGCAAGTAATGAAGGCCTCGAGCAGTTCCAACTGCAACCTTATACCTTTTTTTCCAATCCATTGACGGTAATTTCTCATCTATACAAAACATTTTCAAGAAAGATGACCAAAATCAATCAAGCGGAAAATGTTCAAATATGATTTATGATTAACATATGAAATTCAAAACCGAAAAAAAAAATATGTGTGAATGACTGAATGAATACCATGAAGAAGAGAAGCAACAGAGCTTTTGGAGGAGAACTGGAAAATGAGATAAAGGCCATTGTCCATACAACAGCCCAATAATGATGACACATTTGGATGTTTAGCATCATCAGAAAACAAAAAAGCAAGGGTGATAATAAGCAGGGTTTGAAAATTTTAGAAACAGGAAATACCGCGAGAATGGAATCAACGGGCAGCGAGGCAAGGAAATCCCCACAGAAAGCTGCAGTAAGCATCCCTTCTCCTACAAATCCAGTATAAGCAGGCTCATGACCACTTTCACTTCCTGTATCATGGAATTCACCAATTTTTTAAAGAGCAACTGGCACGTATTAGAGAACATAGTTACATAAAAGAACTACTGAAAACGAGGAGTAACGTCTTGCATATTTATTAATCAAATAACTTTGAAGTGGTAACGAAATTCAGTGAAAAGTTCATGCATAGATGACTCATTCTATAAAGAACCATCAAAGTTAAATTCCCCAAAAAAAAATTTGGGTTGTAAAAGTCTGATGATTGGACGTGCGATAGTTAAAAGTCTGATAAGCAGTGTCGCGATTTAATTTGGATCGAGGCAGGAGCGTGAAATAATAAGTAAATGTGGGGTATTTTTTCCTAGGGGCTTCTAAAGAATTTTGAAAATAGTTTTTCCTATAAAAACATTATCTATATGCCAAGGGAATTTAGAGGAGGAACCCCTTAATTTATTCCAATATTTGACAACTAATAACAGTACAAGAGTGTTCAATGGCAATGGTTGGATACCCGTAAAAATTAGTAGAAAATCTCCATGTGAAAAGTCTCTCAGTGCAAGAAAACACAAAGCCAACTCACTGCTAGTATCCTAAAAGAGAGTTCAAGCAAATGTAGCATATAACAAGCAGATATATTTAGAATTTAGAAGTGCGAAGAGAACAAAAAGGGGATTATATCTCCAATAATAAAAATAAATAAACAATAATTTGTGACTTTTTGCATTTTATTTGCTGCACAATAACTGTAGATCGTAATTGGAAACCATAAAGCCAGTATGTGTCTTCAAAAGTTCCATACCTGATATAACAGCAACTTTGTCATACGGTTTACTATCAGCACGAATTACAACTTTGATCTCAGGAAAACCATCCAAAAGCTTCAACCCAGGTTCGGTCTCCACAAAATCTTTAATAAAATTAGTTGCTTCAGCTGCAACATAGCAATCAAAATAATTCAACTCCACAAACAGCAAATAAAGAAAAGGGATGGCAGGAGGAAGGGAGAGAGAGAGAGTTGTAAACTAAACAAATAAATCTTAAAGGGAAAGCAGAAACTGAAAAGTAGTCTTTACATGTTCAAGATTCTCGAAGCCAAAGAATAATGTGTATACACTAAACATACACCCCTCCTTCATTTGGGAGGAACAGAGCGTTCCATTTAGCCCTTTTGTGGTTCAACAAAAGAGCCTATGAAAGTAGGTTTAAGTAATTAGAGCATTAATGTAAGCATTACATAATCAGTTTGCATAATTCAATCCGAGTTAATATGCAAACCCCGGATCTGATATCAGAACCATCAAAATGTCAAATAATCAAAAGCATACAGATCTCGTAAACCAAATCACTATCATCAAAACGAAACGAGAATCACATTCCCGATCCCTCAAATTAACCATCATCTCGCTCAAAAAAAAATTAACCATTCAAAACATCATTCGAAAGAAACAATAGAAAGCATTAATGAATACTGTACATATTAATTTCAATATAAATGTAAATATACATCTAGAAAGAGGGGGATCTGGAGAATACCGTTCCTGGCCGGCGGTGTCCCAACAGCCGCAAAGAGGAAGAAATCAATTCGCTAATTCGCTAGGGTTTACAGTAGTAGATTAAAACCTACTGACCTGTTGATGGAGTCGGCGTGGTTACCTGGGAGAGAAAAAGATCGAGTCGGCATGGTTACCCGTTCCGCTATAGAGAGAAAAAGATGGAGTCCGCGTGGTTGATTAGAGTAAATGAGGGAGAGGGAGAGGGAGAGGGAGACGTGGTTTTTGGGGGTTTTTTCTTTTTTCATTATTTGATTTAATAATTTTTGGTAAAATTAAAGACTCCAATGTGCGGTCCCAAATTTTAAATCAATTAGGATTTTTGTATCAGTCTCATTTAGCTGGTAATAGGGACTATTTATTTCGTCTGACCCAAAAAACCTAGTCCCTAAAAATATCTTTTTTTGTAGTGAATGGAATATGATCTCTCTATCAAGATGAACACGTTTATGTAACGAGGAAAGTTCTTGAAGAATCGTTCTCCGGCACAAAACCTCGAGAGATTTTAGGAAAAACCTACCTCAACCAAAGAATGAATTTATTGATCTTGAGTTTTTGTGTACAGAGGCAAAGGTGTATGAAAAAAATAGTAACTAAGACTGCGTGTGTATTACAATGGTGTATTTAACTTTATATATTATCTAGCCTAGCCTTGAATCTCATAATTTGGTTGAGGATCATGGTCGTTATAGCGTTTAATGATTTGGACTGAGTCTTCATGTGATCGTGGTCGAGTGAAATTACCATTTGACTAGGTCTTTTATATGCATAAAATTATCCAAGAAAAATAAGCACCGTATGTAAAATAAGAGTTGTTTCTTGTGTGGTGCCATCACTTGTTCTTCGGCTACTTCTTCTTCGGTATTGGTGATGCAGTGATCAAATATCAAGCTTGGAACGAGATGATGTTAGGCATTCTGAAAGACCTACAAATTATTTTATTTTTTAGTTGCTACTTTCTAAAAACAATATATAAACCTTATTAATCACACTTCATCTGTATATAAGTAATTCACAGGCCCGTTTTCGAGGATGCACAAGGAGCGCAGCGGCACAGGGCCCCAAAAACTATAGGGCCCCAAATTTTTTTAATATATGTATATATATATATATATATATATATATATATATATATATATATATATATATATATATATATATATATATATATATATATATATATATATATATATAACACTCTGAATCAATACACAAGTTGAAAAGTGTTTCAGTGATTAAGTGGCGTGTAAAAGGTGTTGGGAAGCCTGGATTTGATCATTTGTATCAAAATGTTTGTTTATTTTGACTTCCCTCCTCTTCATTTCATTTTTCAACCTTATTAAGGGCCTAATAAGTAATAACCTCATTCTGCACAGGACATCATAAATTATTGAGACGGGCTTGATAATTCATATTACATTTATCGCTTACTTCTGCGATCAAATACGTAAGCCAAACATCAAACATAACATAGACCAATAAGTACATCTCATCCAATCCAATTAAATAAAGAGGGGGATTTTGGAATTGTGATTATTAACTAAAAGTTGTACAAAGTAAACAGGGCAATGAAATACAAATTCAGGTATGGGTAAAGATCTACAAATTAGATTCACAAGTATCTCCCCTGTGATCAACTTTTCTATTATGTAAATTAATTGTGGGTGTTCTTCATTACTAATGTAAAAGTCTATACCGTTCGGTCGCGGGCTAAGAACTTAGTGTTCTAAGCCTATTATGTGCGTGATCACACTCCACAAATGAACTCAGGACTCAATAAAACTTAGGAATATAATGAACTTGAATATTAAGTATTCATGGTCAAACACATAACATTCAATTATCAAATGATGGTTTAATATGTTATTAACTAATGGTCATGCAATCAACCTCACCCATAAATATCAATTATGCATAGTATTAAAAGCTATTAAAAATAAAAGAATAAGGAAGAATAATAACACATTTGATAAACTCGACAATATATTAATCCAGAAAGAATTAATAACTAATTGTCATTGGTTTGATACAAGTTACCTCCAATCCGTAGATGAGAAAATTACTCCAATCTGTAGATGAGAAAATTAGTTGTTTATAGATGAAGAACAAATCAATAGGATAAAAAAACTGTGTGGGAGAGGAAATTGATCAACCTACTCAAATTAGAATAGTCATAAACAAATCGAATTTTTCTAGATTTCAAAATTGTATAGAAATATCTAGATTTTCATAAAATTATGGTAAAAGTTAAATTGAGTTGTTTATTTTTACTTTAATGAAAACGGGATTTTATTTTGTTAGCATTTAAAATGAGTTATTTTCTCTGCCTCTTAAGGTACTTTTGATTTTTGAGAGAAGCAATTACAGAAATAATATCAATAACAATTTTTAAAATTGCAGAGAGGTATCTAGATTTTCTAGATTTTCATAAATTATGGTCAAATTTAAATTGAGTTGAATATAAAAATCAAATTAGAATAAACTTTCCGAGATAGAGAGTATATAATGGCGCATTCGCACCCGAATTCTGGGTAGAATTTTGATTAAGCAAATCCTGAACCAGCAAAGTCCAAATCTTGCTATAAATCCTCCAATTTTCTAAAAAAAAAGAAAAAAAAAAAACACCACCTTTGCCTCCACGAATCATGGTCATGGGTAATATCAGACCTGTGCGTTGAAGCAAAACAGTGTATGAGGATACTTCAAATGTGCCTACTAATGCTTGAAGAAACGCTTGAAAGTTCCAAAAGCTTAGATATTCTCCTTCCGCAGGCCTTCTTGAAGGTGAAGAACTGATTTCTCAAACAACATATCATTTGTTGATTCCATTGACAACCCAAATAATCCCCGGCCGCCTCTATTGCTCAAGCAAGTTTTGTCTGCCAATGGAGTTCTTGAACTGGGTGTTTGCTCGATTACGACATCTCTGTTCAGATCAACTCCCTCAAAGTATCTGCTTAGTCCACTTACTTCATCTTCATAGTTACATATATTTTCCTTTTCCCTCTCTTTATTCTTTTTCAAAAAAGAATTATCATTTTCTCTTTTTTTGTCGGAACACATTTTGTTTCTCGAGAACACTTTCATTCGTAGCCTTTCTTTCATCACACCAGAATCCAAGCCTGTTTTCGTAGCCTTTGAGGAACTTTCTATCTCCATTGCAGGAGAGACATCAGGCTCCTGACAGTCTGGTAATGTTTTGGCAGGTTGGAATCTACTCGTTCTTTTCTCACTAGTGGGCCCAGAAATGTTAGGGATAGGACTTTGTCCTCCAAAGTTGAAACCTACCCTTCCCCTCACCACTGGTTGCATGGATTGATCCTGAACAAAAACACGCAGTTAAGAATGATACCCAATAAAGCGTTGAAAGCTATAAAACTGATAAGATTATAGTGTTGTAGGTAGTAGCGGACCCAAAACCTTTTGTATATGGGTGCACAAATTACACTATAAATGGTTCAAAATGTGGATTGTGAAAAAAAATGCTCGTTGTGGGACCCACATCCACAAGCTTAAAAAACTAGCACTTTACTCAATGAACTAGACAAATATTTTGACTATATGGGTGCACTTGCACCCATATATCTGTGCTTTGGTCCGCCACTAACTTGTAGGAAGTTATTGAAATAAATTAGAATGGCATGAGCAAACCTCATCAAAAAACCCCATCTTTGGTGATGGCTTTCGAAGACCAGAAGATTTGCCAGTTCTTTTTGATTCTGCAGAAACACCTCCAGTTCCTATCGAGGCTCTTGTGCTGGAATGACTTGTAAATTTCCCTTCCTCAATCGCTTGACTTTGCAAATCCGTTGACCTGATAACATTATAAACTAAATAGGACCCCATTGTAGTAGCATTTTTGGAACTTATTCCCGTTCTAGTAGACTTTGATGAATATTTGGAAGATGAACCACCAGAACCCGCATCATATGAATGACAACAAGCTGTTGAATCCTTCATGAAAGATACTGAAGAATCTGATTTCCGAGGCGGGGTAAAGCTGGTAATGGGAACAGACAAGTCTCCCAATCGAGATTTCTTGGACTCTTTCAGATCTGGCCCTGTAAAATCGCATTCTTATGTTAAAATTTGGAGAAGAAGATGTAATAAATGCATGTTCAGTATGTATTCATACCTGATCTAGTTTTTCTTGCTTTGTGATCCATTTCTCTTTGTTTTGCTGAGGTCGGGTTAGCTGGGCTTAATATATTTGGTGGCTTACGTGATGACATAATAGATTCTTTACTCCTAGTGGTGCGCTTTACCAACAAAAGACAAAGCAACAATTAAAAAATGTCAGTTGATTTCAAATTATAGAGTTGTAAACTCAATCTACGGCCTATAATAGACCTACATACTCACTCCGTCCCAAAATGAATATCTATTTTTCCAAAATAAAATAAAATTACTTCACTACATCATACCTGTGAAATGTTTGGTTGAATAACAGCCCCTTGTTTGATGCTTTCGCTTTTTGAAGCTGATACTGATTTCAACTGAAATATTAAAAAGAAAATCTTCATTTTTCAAGCAAGTTCTAAACAGGTGAAAGACAGCCTTGAAAATGCTTACCTTGTTTTGAGACCTGGAAGTCACTTTCTTGGAAGCTGTAAAAAGAAAAAAATTCATTGGTCCCAGGTCTTTCAAGAACTGATAAATCGACATAATAGATTCTTAGAATCAATTACCGGTTAATGTTGACTTTGAGTCAGCAGATTTGCATCCACGCACATTTTCTTGAATTCTTGGTAACTGAGGCACTTCAGCCTTCTTGAAGCCTTTATTTATCACAAAAAGTTCTTCGGGATCTAAAACACCTGATAATGCAGAAACATATTGTTGAAAATTATCATTTTCTATACATAGCCACCGAACAGAATGGTCAAAGCTTTTCGAGACAACAGTTTTTTTTTTTCTTTTATGATCAAGCACCTTCACTAGTGAAGAATTCACTATCCCAAGCTAAGCTTCTGCGCAAGAAACTTGGTCTTTTTGGCTCCGTAAATTCTGATATTGTGTAATCTCTTTGCTGATGTATTTCAGATTCATTATCTGCATTCCCAAACTGCTTGAAACCAATACGTGGATTTGTCTTCTCAAATGTTACTGTGAAGTGAGCAATAGGGTATAAATGAAGTGTAGCAAAAGAAAGGGAAAATTGATGGAATTAAAAAAAAAAAAATCAATATTGCAGTTTCCGCCTATATTAACATCTTAAATCCAAATGGTCATCTCTTAATCCAATCAAACTCTTTAAATAAATTTCAATCATCAATCTAGCAATTACTGCATTATCTCTGAATCAAGAACTGAAATCAAGAAACACTCGGTGCTCTTTCCAAATGTAAATGCATTAAATTTAAGGAAGATCATTTTGGGACGGATGGAGTAACAATATATTATGAAGACAAAAAAAACAAAATAATTATCAAAATAATATGTGAGGGAACTTCAAATATCTAAATGACTTCTTGGCTCAAAAGGGGTCATCAAAATACCTATGAATCACTCACTATCTCTCTCTCTCTCACACACACACACACACAAAATCCTCGTTCTGCAAGCAACAATTGTAATTATTTTCATCCAATTTGAACAATCATAAAATCGAAATTTGAACCTGAGAGACGAAGGTCTTCAAGAGAATTGCGGAAAGGGAAATCGATGAGAAAATCGTCTTCAGACGATATATCAAGCAATTGAAGCTTTTCAACTTCAAGATTGTGAGTTTTGGGGTCGAATTCCATTGCAGTAAATTCAATCAATCACAGAGATGGATTGAATTGAATTGAATTGAATTGAATTTCACGATCGATTAAAGAGAGACAAGATTGGGGAAGAAAACTAGCAAAAAGCCAAGAACAGAGAAGGTGGTGGGGAGCGGATTTTTCTCTTTTTGAATTCTGAATTTATGAGTTGTAAATAATGAAAATCAAATATATTTGAAAGGGAAGGAATAAATAAGAAGATTTAGCAACGGTTAATTGAACAATTATTACACAATTAAGGGCGTTAATTTCATTGCCAACTACTAATAATTTTCAAATAATACACTTTTAAATAAATATATACCAAAATAAACATGTGTTTTTTAAGCAAATAAACGAGTTTATTAGCAACGACATAAACGAGATAAAGTTAAAAGTTGGCTATCCACACGCTCCCCGCAAGTGGAGCTGCTTTAATCAAACGCAATTCTAAAAATATAGCTATCCAGTATATTGGTATAACGTTTAACCAAACAAACGGAGAAAAAAAAAAATTAGACTCTAAAATAGCTCGACAAGAGTGAATAATCTCCTCCACCCAACTCGGACAAATCATTAGACACCATTGTAGACCACCCTTGAATCAATCTCAAAAACAACCTTCTTAAAACCATTTTGGGTAGCCCAAATCATAGCCTCCAAAAGGCTTAATGCCTCACCTTCCTCAACCTTAACCACACAAGGTATTGAGGAAACTCTAGCAGCCAGAAATTTTCCACTAGCATCACGTAGTACAAACCCTAGGCCTGTTGCATTTTTACCTTGACTGAATGATGCATCAGAATTGATCTTTAAATACGCTTCTGATGGTGGGTGCCATGCCATGCATATAGAAGAGGTAGAGGATGTTAGAATAGTGTACCAAGCTGAGTTTTAGCCGGAGTCCATTCAGCTAACTCATTTCGAGCATGATTAACAATAGCCGAAGCTGGAAGTGAAATTCAACGCTAAAAACGATTATTCGTTTCCTTCCAAATAGCCCATAAAATCATCACAAATAGTAAAAGATCCTCCCCATGAAACCTGGTAATCAAAGAAAACAGTGTACTTACAAAAGTTTCCTGCAAATTAATTGCTGCTCTACACTGCTGTTGAAAACCCGCTAGTGTCCAACAATCCTCGGCTAATGAACAATGGAAAAATAAATGGCAGTCATCCTCTTGAGTATAGCACCACAGATCCCACAAATGTCCTCCACCATTACCCCTTTTGTTAGCAATCTTGACCTAGTTGGCACACAATTATGAAAACAATTTGGCAAAAGATAATTTCTATTGATTACAATGGCAGTATTTATAGTACAAAGTATGCAACTGAAAATGCCTAAAGATATACATAATCACAATTTGTAAATAAAAATATACATCTGAATATTCTAGTTGAGAAAATGAAGGAAACAAACATGTAGATGAATCAGGAGAGTTAAGGAGAGGATTTGAGAAGAATCAGGAGGATCATTCATTCTGATAATCAGGAGGATCATTTTGATCCTTAATACGCCCCCGCAAGATGGACGGTCCGGGAGTGAGTCCAATCTTGGAGATAAGAGACAAGAACCGTGCACGGGAGAGTGGTTTCGTGAGTGCGTCAGCCAGTTGGTCATTGCCGGAGATATGTTGAACTCGAAGCTTGCCCAGGTGAACCTGTTCCCGTACGAAATGAAAGGCAAGTGCGAGGTGTTTCATTCTGGAGTGAAAGACAGGATTGGCGGAGTAATTCGCAGCGCCAAGGTTGTCACAATAAATTACCGGTGGAGTGGAAGAGGAGATGCCGAGCTCTGACAGAAGATTGTTGACCCATAAAAGTTCTGCGGTAGTAGCAGCTACAGCACGAAATTCGGCCTCCGTGGAAGAACGGGCAAGAGCCCGTTGTTTCTTGGAAGACCATGCTATAGGATTGCGACCAAGATAAATAACAAACCTGGTGGTGGAGATAAAGTCGTCTTTGTCACCCGCCCAATCGGCGTCACAAAAGGCATGAAGTAGATGAGGAGAGTTTTTGAAAATTTGGATACCCATATGGAGAGTACCGTGAAGATACCGAAGAAGTCTCTTGAGAGCGGACCGGTGTGATTCTTGTGGGTGATGTAGAAAGCTGAGCAAGTTTGTTGACAGTGAAGGCGATGTCCTGGACGAGTGAGGGAAAGGTATTGAAGGCTTCCGATGATAGCTCGGTATTCGGTGGGGTTGTGTATGGGTGTCCGGGGGTGGGCCGAGAGAGGTGGGTAGGTTGACATGGGCGTTGGAGATGGTTTTAAGTTGTGCATGTCATGGCGGGTGAGAAGATCAGTGATGTACTTGGACTGAGAGAGGAGTATACCGTGAGGGTTAGGAGTGATCTCTATTCCAAGAAAGTAGGACAAGGGACCCAAGTCTTTTAAGGAGAACCGAGTGGAGAGACATTGGATAAAGGTTTCTAGAGAGGAGGTGGAAGAGCCCGTGATGACTATGTCATCAACATAGACGAGGAGGAGGTGATGAGAGTTTTTGTTGTAGGTGAAGAGAGAGGGGTCGGCAAGGGAGGGTCAAAGCCGTATGAAAGAAGGAATTGTTTAAGGGCGGTGTACCAAGCACGTGGTGCTTGTTTGAGACCGTAAATGGCTTTTGAGAGCCGACACACATGGGAAGGTTTGGATGGATCTTGAAATCCGGGAGGTTGTGACATAAACACAGTTTCGGAAAGATCGCCTTGAAGGAAGGCATTGTTGATGTCAAGTTGGCGTAGGGGCCAACCTTGGGTGATGGCAAGAGAGAGAATTAGACGGATGGTGACGGGTTTGACTACGGGACTGAAGGTTTCGGAGTAATCAAGTCCGGGGCGTTGATGAAATCCCTTGGCAACAAGTCGAGCCTTGTATTTTTGGATGGAGTTGTCGGGGTTATATTTAATTCGAAAGACCCATTTGCATCCGACCACATTGGGTGCTTCATGGGATGGAACTAGTGACCAAGTTTTGTTTCGCATTAATGCATTATATTCCTCTAGCATGGCGGCATGCCAAAGGGGTGAAGCTAGTGCCTGTTTGGTGGAGGTGGGGAGGGAGGTGGAGGAGGGTAGGGTTGCAAGTTGGGCATATTTGGGGTTGGGTTTACGAATGTTGTTGAGGAGCGGGTAGTGATGGTACGGCCGGGATTAGGAGGTGGAGGAGGGGGTGGGTTGGGAGCGGGGCTTGAGGAGGACGGTGGTGAGTTGGTGTGGGTGGGCAGGTCAGTGGTTTCGGCTAAGGTTGGTGAGGCGGGTAGAGGGTCAGATGGTGGGGCGGTGTCGGGGAGTTGGACAGCAGGAGTAATATTGGTGGTTGCATGGCTATTAGGATTTGTGTGGTTGGGTTGTGGAGAATTGCATGGAGAGGTTGGAGGGGTAGGTACTGTAGGTGTAGAGATAATAGGCAGTGAGATAGAGCACCATTCAGCTGGAGTAATTTGAGAGGTTTGGCCGAGGTAGTTGCGAGATGTGGATAAGGAAACTCGGTTTCGACAAATTTGACATGTCGAGAGGTGTATATGCGGTTTGTGGATGGGTCTAGACAATGGTATCCACTTTGTGAGGGAGAGTAACCGATAAAAATGCATGGGCTGGATTTGGGTGCAAGTTTATGTGGAGCATAAGGACGAAGCCAAGGATAGCAAAGGCATCCAAAACTTCGGAGTTTATCATAATTTGGTGATTTTTGAAATAAGCGGAGATAGGGAGAATCATTGTGAAGAGTGGGAGTCGGCATGCGATTTATAAGGTAGCATGCGGTGGTGAGAGCATGGGGCCAAAAGGAGAGGGGAAGTTTAGCATGAGAGAGTAAGGTAAGACCGGTTTCAACTAGATGTTGATGACGACGTTCGGAAAATCCGTTGTGTTCGGGAGTATGAGGTGGTGAGGTAAGATGAGAGATACCACTTTGAAGAAGTGAGGGAGTGAGTTTTAGGTATTCCCCACCGTTGTCGGAGAAGAATTGAATAATGGGACGGGAAAAGTATTTTTCGACTAATAATTTGAAACGATTAAAAGTAGCAAAAGTGTCGGATTTGTTTTTCAAGGGGCAGAGCCAAGTATATTTTGTGAAGTGGTCTACAAAAATAACATAGTATTTGTAATTGTCGTACGAGTATAGTGGGGAGGTCCAAACATCCGAAAAAACAAGTTCAAGAGGAGCATGAGATTCAAAAGTAGAAGTAGAAAAGGGTAGTTTGTGACTTTTGTTAGTGTCACAAGCATTGCAATTAGAATAGGGTTTTGGGGAGATGGGTAAAGAAAATTGTTTTTGAATTGTTGAAATAATGGTGGGTGCGGGATGACCAAGTTTGTGATGCCACGAAAGAAGGGAGGTAGTGGCAGTTAGGGTTTGAGGTGATGTCGGATGCCAGAGATAGACACCATTATCAAGCGTACCTTGAATTAGAGTGTGGCCGGTGGAGATTGCTTTGAAAAGAAAGGAAGATGCGGAGAATTCAATGATTGCATCATTATCTCTACAAAACGGGGGGACTGAAATGATATTTCTAGAGATGGTGGGAACGTGTAGAACATGGTGAAAATAGAGGGTGGAGTTGTGGGTTGAGAGATTGAATGATCCAAGGTTGGAGATGGGAAGGGAGGAGCCATCACCTATTGTTACGCCGTCATTGCCATGATAAGGGGTGTGATTGATAAGAATTTAGAGAGAGTTGGTGATGTGATGAGTGGCGCCACTGTCCACCTCGGCCATGACGTGGAGCGGGTGGTATTAGGTCTTTGTGGCGGTGTGTACATGAGGGCGAAGATGAGAGATGGTTGGTGTGGGTGAGGAGAATAGGGAAAGATATGGATAGTCCTTCTGGAATTGAGGACAGTGGGTGGCGACATGGCCAAGGATATTGCAGTATTGGCATCTGTCCATGAAGGGAGCAGGTGTGAATATGACTGAGAGGGTGTAGCCGGAGTTGGGCAGCGGAAAAAAAAGAAGGCAGAGGCAGCGGAGAGGGCAGAGGCAGCGGCGGTTTTGAGAGTTTTACTTTTGGTGATCACTTTGCTCTGATACCATGAAAACAATTTGGCAAAAGATAATTTCTATTGATTACAATGGCAGTATTTATAGTACAAAGTATGTAACTGAAAATGCCTAAAGATATACATAATCACAATTTGTAAATAAAAATATACATCTGAATATTCTAGTTGAGAAAATGAAGGAAACAAATATGTAGATGAATCAGGAGAGTTAAGGAGAGGATTTGAGAAGAATCAGGAGGATCATTCATTCTGATAATCAGGAGGATCATTCTGATCCTTAATAAATTATACCCCAAACGCCATAAAAAATGCCTTACTTTGAGTGGTACCTTTAGCGCCCATATTACATCCCACTGACCTGGAACACGCATGGAATCATTTAAAAGTTGTGATCTCTCAGCAGCCACCTTAAGGTACGGTTGGATAGGTAAAAAGAGAAGAATGCACATAAAAGTTGTGATCTCTCAGCAGCCACGGGATCCCCAAACATACACCTTCAAGCCATCACCAATCCTCCAACGCAAGCCACATCGAACAATATCTCGAGCCTCCCAAATACTTCGCCAAATATAACTATGCCTCTGCCCAGTTGGGCATTTAGGAAATCGCCTCTAGGAAAATATATTCTTTTAGAGAACCCGGCAAACCAAAGTATTTGGCTCGGAAATAAGACGCCATCCAATTTGCCTAGCATTGCAAGATTGAACAAATGTAGACTATATATGGAAGCCCAAACCGCCATAAGACTAACGAACACATAAACGTTGCCAAGAGAGCCAATTAATACCACGCCTCTCATTTGTTGTGTTCTCCAATGATGGATGTGTTTTTACCAATTCAAATAATATAATTTTAGACTTATTTAATGTTCAACTTTTGGTGTTTAATGGATTTTTGAAGTGTTTATAAGTGATGGAAAAACACATAAGTTATCTACGAGTTCTTGAAATACCTTATGGATTAAATCCGAAGCTTGTTGTGCGAAGATTTTGCTTGTGCTACGAACCTCGAGCGTCTTGATTCTTTCGGCAATCACCACCTCTTCTCGTCCGATTCAATATCAAAAGATGGATATTGAATGTTGTTCCACTCTCAAATCTCAGGCACTTGATGATTGCCAAAGATAGTATTTCTCGGTCTGGAGGAGTATATGAAATATTACGTGTTGTGTGTAAGTTGGTTCCCGTAGAGACCCAATTTATAAAATACTGGTTGGACTAAGTCATAGAGTCCCATTCACATAAGAGTCTCTATTTGACTTATCCTCCAAATTCCCCTTATCCCAGTTTGAACGCATCAGTTAGTTAGGGATAGTAAATCACGTGTCTAACATCTCCCACTCGATCAAATGGGATATGACATATACATTCTCAAGACTCGTTAAATACTCATCTCTTCATACAAGAAGTGAGGCGTTTGACCAGACGACAAAAGTATAAAAGGGTAGGAGTGCTATATCAAATACCATTTACCAACATAACACATCCTCGTTAGTAAAAAAAACTCGTCTATACCCCAGACATTTTGATTACATCAATTCAAACACCTTTAACCCCTCATAAACGGTGTTTAAACATCAATAAGTTTATGTGCTCAAGATCATTCTTTTGAACCGTGTGTTCAATATGATCGTCCGGACATTGAGTCACTAAACAAAGATGTATGTCATAATTGTCTTCCTTAGATACTCATGCCAATCATCCTTAGATTAACAGCTTTCCCAACAACGCTCCGCTAGGCTGACTTTAAGTGCAAAGCCCTTTGGTCGGCATGCCAAAGTAGCATCATTAATCTTTGAACTCTTGACATAGTTCTAAGTCACGTAGGGTATAAATGTGATCGCATATTGATCACTAGAACTCACACAGTGATGAAGCAGGGATATTCAATCACTTTCTGAGGTCGAATTATAGTCACATACAGTATGAAATGTATGCTACGATAGAACTCCCACTCGAAATGGGCATGTCATACTCCATCGTACGAATCTTAGTCTAGGTTCCCCCATGGCATCTAACCTGAGTCCTCGAAAGCAGTCACTCTCATAGTGCCTCTTTAAGGTCTCACATTCGAACTTTCACAAGGACATTCGAAGTTGTGAACCAAACACTTCGAATTGACCTATATATAAAATAGGTCTCATCTTAACCGTATGTTAAGGCGATATATTATAATGTCATTTGCCCACCCCCCTTAATAACACATTATTATCTCATCTTGCTCGTTCGTATAACGACAAGGCAAATTACCCCTGTGAGAGGGACAATTCAAGTCCTTTAGACATCTTTTTAATTAAAATGTATGCCACATAATTTTCAGTCAAAATCATTCCATAAACACAACAAGAATGAAATGAAAATCTATGTATTAAATTCAAAACAAATAATGAAAATAATAATGTCTACAAGGTGTTCATAAATAACCAATCAAATCCTATGAAGCCCTAAACACGTTATGTGTTTCTGGAAAGTCTCTCTGGTCAGAGGCTTAGTCATAGGGTCTGCTAGCATGCTCTCGATAGGAATATATTTTAGAACCACCTTTCCTTCTGTAATCATGTCTCTAGTGAAATGGTACTTAATGTCAATGTGTTTGGTCCTACTATGGTACTTAGGGTCATTAGCAAACCCTAAAGCAGCCATGCTATCACAATGAATAACTACAGGACCATTCACATTTGGTGTGACATCAAGATATTGTAAGGACCTCCTCAACCAAACAGCTTCCTGAACATCTGTTGAGCAAGCAATGTATTCTGACTCCATCGTGGAAAGGGATATGTTTTCCTGTTTCTTGCTACTCCAAGAAATAGCTCCACCACCAAGCAGGAATGCATAACAGAAGTAGATTTACGCTCATCTACGTCTCCAGCTCAATCCGCATCAGTATACCCTTTTAGGTTTAAGTCCCCACCTCAATAACAAAGAACCATGTTTGCTGATCCACTCAAATAGCGAAGGACCCTCTTGACCGCCTGCCAATGTGCGGAGCCAGGGTTGCTTTGGAATCTACTTAACATTCCAACTGCATGACAATGGTCAGGGCGAGTGCACACCATTGCATACATCAAGCACCCAACCGCAGCCGCATAAGGGGTATTAGCCATTCTTCTCTGCTCTTCTTCATTCTTAGGGCATTGGTTTGTACTAAGGACACATCCTTTTTCCATTGGAGTGACAACGGGTTTTGAGTTGGTCATACCAAAATGTTCTAGAACCCTCTTAATGTATGTCTCTTGAGACAAACCAAGAAGCTTCTTTGAACGGTCCCTAATTACCTTAACTCCAAGCACATAATTTTCTTCACCCAAGTCTTTCATCTCGAATGATGAAGACAACCACTCTTTAGTGGCGTTTATCATCTCCATGTCATTCCCAGCAAGTAGAATATCATCAACGTATAATAACAAGATTAAGATCTTTCCCTTTGACCGTTTAACATACACACAATGGTCTTCCTCAATCATCACAAAGTCAATTGAGGTTATTGCTTGATGAAAGCGAATATACCATTGTCTAGACGATTGCTTGAGTCCATATATGGAACGTTTGAGGCGACACACTTTGCGCTCATGTTCCTTGACTTCAAAACCCTCTGGTTGAGTCATATAGATCTCTTCATCTAGTTCCCCATTGAGAAATGCAGTTTTAACATCCATTTGGAAAAGTTCCAAATCCATATACTGTATGATACTATGGCGAGAATAAGGCGAACAGAGGCAACACACCACTGGGGAGAATGTCTCTTCATAGTCTAGACCCTCCTTTTGGATATAGCCTTTCGCCACAAGGCTTGCCTTATATTTGTCAATTGATCCGTCTGCCTTGCGTTTGACTTTGAAAACCCATTTGTTTCCAATTGCCTTACGACCAGGCGGAAGATCAACTAACTCCCAAACCAAATTCTTGTACATAGAGGAAATTTCATCATCCATAGCAGTTATCCATTCATTACAGTGAGGTGAGGAAATCGCATCTTTGAATGAAGTAGGCTCACAAGCGTCTAAAGTCTCACATAGAAAAGATTCCCCTTCAATCTCAAATCGACGACGAGGAATTTTTCCACGTTGACTTCTTCTCTCTAGTGGAAGACTCCCACTGGAATTAACATTCCTACTTAAATGATCATCTTGACTCTCATTGGCGACCACATGCTCAACTGTATGTTGAACCATTTGACCATTAGGTTGAGACAATTCCCCACCTTCGCCAAGAGATGTCACATGTTCATCCTCCATCTCAAAGAATTGAAAATCGTTTCTAACTTCCCCTATCTGCGGGAAATCATTCTCAATGAAATCGATACCGTGTGACTCTATTTCAGTCATCCCTATTTGTTTTCCACAGTACATTACATAGCCCTTAGAGGTATTTGAATACCTTATGAAAACACACTTGTTTCCTCTAGAGCCTAGTTTTCCAATCTTATTGGAAGTACTGTGAACATAACCCGCACAACCCCAAGGGTGGAGATGCCCCAAATTAGGCTTCTCACCTTTCCACAATTGGTAGGGAGTTGTAGAGACTGATTTAGAAGGCACTCGATTAAGGATGTACGTGACAGTCATAAGCGCATCACACCAAAACGAAATTGGGAGATTAGCCTGTGCTGTGAGCACCCCAACCCGGGACCTAACGCGTGTCCCGAAATTGAGAAGCCCAAACTAAGAAATCCCATCTTAATTTTTAAAAACTTCTTTTATTTCACCTTTAAAAGAAAACCAATTCTCAAACTTCCAAAATAAAATCAACTGATAATATCTCCACTCGGAGGAATTTAAATAAATATTCCAATAAACCATAACTTGATCAATTACATTGAAATCCCTAATTAACATTGTTTAACAAAAGAGTTTTCCATACAACTTATAAAAGAGTAATACTTAAATAGGACTCCCGACAACCTACTCATATACCTATCCTGACAAGTCCCAAAAGCAAGAGTCCAAACTCTTATCCCCGGCCTCACTGGTTCAGTCACCGCCTCAAGACAATCTAAAACAAGAAAGGGAAGGGGTGAGAATAAATCTCAATAAGCTATTATGAATGCGGCAAAGATGCCAAACAAGATGCAACACATAGCATGGTTACACATAGCACATTATTAAAGCGGTAAACACCTTACGTTACCTCATTTTACCTTTCCCGTCTGAACAATAAGTCGTACAACGTGGGAGTAGAACTCCTCTCTTTAGTGAACTGCCTCCATGCACATTCACCGCTTATAGGACTCATACTCCAGAGATCCATATAAGAAAATCAGATACTTATATGACCCTTTAATAAGAGTACCATATAATATCGCTGCTATCTCGTAAGGCTTTTCGCTTAATACGTAAGCATTCCACCTAATCACCAAATCGCAGACCGTAAGGCTTCTCGGCTCAATACAATGCTAGCGCTCCCACTCTGTGGCCACAGAGGGGACGGTCACAGGTATAATGAACCTTCAATCACTTATAGAACAAATCCATAATTGATTGAATTCCATTATACCCCCGAATCACATATAATATTCAAGCACATAATAGATACTTGAAATAAAATCCACAAAAGGGATAAGAATATAACAACATGGTAATGTATACTCATGTTAAATCAATACTATAGTGTAACATTCATTTAATACACTATGCATAATACCATCAATGAATATGAATTCAAGTAAGGTAACAATATAACCAAATAATCCACACTTGGGATACAATATGCCAGATAATCCACAATGGGGATACAATATAACCATATACCAAATAATCCACACTGGGGATACAGTAAAACAATGTAATACATATACATTCTCAACTAACGTAATAGTGTAACTTATAGTTTCTACACTATTCAAATTAATCACCAAGGGTATGGGAGCAAATAAGGCCACCCCAAACCATAAATCATTCCTACGAAGTCATTACTCAACCTTGAATAATCTTAATTAAAGTTCAAGATCTACTTCCCAAGTTTGAACCACTTTGGTGAAGTTACGAATCAAGCTTATCCACCATTTCCGAACAATATTTAAACTACTCCCACAATTCCATTTTTGACCAAATAAGACATCATGGCCTAGCCAAAGTATTCTACTTTAATTCTAGGTTAAAAAGGATTAATTCATATCCGAAGTAGATTAGGTTTCACTACTTTGAAAGGGTTAGGAACCATACTTAGTGGTTGTGGGTGAAATTCAGCAAGAAAGGAAACTGGGAAATTCTGATGACATGGGCGACCGCCCAAGTCACCATGGGCGACCGCCTGTGAAGTTTAAAAAGGGTTCAAGGCTTCGATGGACCGGGCGACCGCACACGCCGCCTGGGCGACCGCCCAAGAAGGAAGAAAAGGTAACCCAAGGCTGGTCACATGGGCGGCCGCTCAAGCCCCCTATGGGCGACCGCCCAAGGCTCTTTCCAGCTATACCCAGATTTCAAGTCTCTTTTCACATATACTCTTTTTCCCTTTTATGATCTTTCTTATTTTTATAAATACCAAAAGGATCTTCTAACTTTACAAACCTCATTCTAAATCATTTAAACCCCAAATAATATAACCCTAGATCATTTACCACTAAATTCTCCACCCATTTCACTACCACATTTCAAGTTTAACCTTCTTAATCTAACTCAACTCACTTTCTTACACTCTTGATCATCTTCCTTAAACCACATCATCATTCTATAACATTAACCAATTTCTCAACTCCAAGAAGGTTTCCAAAGCATCAAATAACCAATTTAATAACAATAACAAAACCAAATAGTTCATGAACATTAAATAGAAGGGAAGATCATAATAACTCACATCATTAAAAGTATACCAAGTCCTTTTACTACTTCTTTCTACCCAAATTAAATAAACTCATAATCTTTTCCAAATCAAAGTAATATGTACTCCCTCCGTCCCGCTAATATTAGCACACTTTCCTTTTTGGGCGTCCCACTAATATCCGCACACTCCCAAAAAGGAAACTTTATATTAATAAAATATTCACCTAACCCCACTCATTCTCTCTCCTACATTATTTTAATACTCACAACACTATTATAATTTATTACACCCTCCACTCATTCTCTCTCCACTCATTCTTTTACACTCACAACATTTTATTAAAATATCATATTCCTTAATTCCCGCGCAAACAGTGTTTGTGCTAATACTAATGGGACGGAGGGAGTATATAATCGCATACTCTAACTCCATTAATGTCATTAACATCTTACACTCATTATACCCTCATTCCTTCAACTTAAACCCCCATCTCATAACTAAAATAAATTAAACCTTAAATAACCATTTTACTCAAATAATATTATTCAAAAATACCACAATCATTTTATTTCCACAAAATATTCATAAACACATAAAGTGAGCAATATTTAGAAAGAAGTCATAATAACTTACCTTAGATTTTTAGGATAAAATGAGGATCTTCTTAGCTTGATAAACTCCCCTAGATGCACCAAGCACAAAAGTACAATTGGATTGGAAAATGAAGTAGAATTGAGCTTGCTAGAAATTTGGAAAGAGAGACTCTAGGAAGGAGCTTCCATGGATGGAATGAATGAGGATGAAGAAGAAAATTAATAGGGAGAATGGGAAGGATGGAGGAAGTATGGGAGGAGGGTAGTATACTTTGACTAAGGAGGAGGAAGGGTGAGGGATTTAAGGGGGAAGGCATGGTCCCCCATGCCAAAGTAATGAAAGGCTTTCAAAATTAAGCCACTAGGTCCTCCAAGTTCTAAGTAATACAATTAAATCCCCTAAATTTCTCTACTTCACACAAGGCACCTAACCAACCCATAATATTTTATTTGTTTATTTTATTTTCACTCCACCCTATTAATTTATTTTATTTTCAATTATTATAATTCAACCAATACTTTAACTTTCATTTTATCCCAAAGCTTTAGAATTATCTCCTAACCATCTCAACTTGACATAAACATTAAAGGCATAGAATAAGCACATAGAGTTAATCATTAATATTAAAAACATGTAATATAATACTAAAATTAGTGTCTAGGGTTAGGGTCGTTACACTCACTCCCCCTTAAAGAAAATTCATCCCGAATTTTAAAAAGACTTACCTTAAGGATCAAATAGCAAAGGTTACCTCTCACTCATTTCAATTTACAACTTTCAAATAGTTTCCTCAAAGTCATGATTCTTATATACATTCTCACAATCCAAACATTCTAGAATTTAATCCCGGAATTGCAATTCTAATAACTCTCAACGGTACTTTCGCATAAGTCCAATCCGTCTAATCATCATTAGGGAAATAACTCCATACAAACGAGGGGTCATGCAAACTAAAAACTACTATTATACCCAAACTCCTCAAGGTTAATTAACTTCTCAGGTTGAAAGGGAATCCATCATACAACACACAACCTATTCTTCTAGAATCTGGATAGTTTTCTAATCTCTTCCTTTCGAGTAACTAAATTCTCCAACTCTTAGGGTCGGTAACAAATCCCAAAGGAAGCTTCAAAAAGATAAGGTTCCCACTTAAATAATGCAACACAATTGCAACCACTCTCGAATAGGGAATAAGAAAATTTCGCTTTATCTAAGTTAACTTCCTCGAAGCATACCTGATAAGTGACTATTATATAGTCATTTATCCTTAGTTTTGTATACCTTTTAAATGCATAAAGCATCATTTTCATTTCATTTTATGTACTTTTTAGTTCCTTTTTTATATTATCTAGATTTTACGCCTTTTGGTATATTTCTTGCATTTAAAGACAGGTTTTAGGGTCTTTTTATCAAAAGGATACTTGGACTCTTCAAGACAAAAGACATGGAAGAGCACCAACCAAATCAAGCACACAAAGTTAAATTCCAGGTGGAGCGGCCGTGCATCCAACATGGAGCGGCCGTGCACCTAGCCATTTTCAGGCCATTTGTGGCCCTAAAATATAGAGCGGCCGTGTCTTGAAGAGGGAGTGGCCGTGTCATTATTTAGAGCGGCCGTGCAGCTTGGAGAGGAGCGGCCGTGCGAAGTGTCAAGACTCAAATTCAAATCTGGCGCCAAGGGTCGCACGGCCGTGCAACTTCCTTGACGCGGCCGTAAATCGTGGATCGCAGATGTAAAGGCACCTTTTGATGGCACCCAATTGAAGAGTCTCCTCCCAATTATAAATAGGACCCTTGTAATCAGTCTTAGATACGAAATTTTTAGAGAGAAATCACTGATACTTCATAGATAGAAAATACAAACACTTGTGATATCAATTTCCAAAGAGATTTGAAGATCAAGTTCATTGTTTGTTCTTGAAATTACTTTGGAAGAAAGGCAATAAAGTGAAGTACCATTTCCAGCATTTGCCTTCTATATTCATAAGTCTTTCTTACTCAATCTCTTACTTTTATTTCTTATATGTTATAAATGGCTTGTGAGTAATCCCCCTTATTCTTGGGGTTGGAAACTCAAAAGCATACTTGTTCATCATTCAAAATGAAAAGTCTTGTCTTCTTTCTTCATCTAAACAATTTCTTTATATTATTCTCTAAATGCCTTACATTTTGGAGATGTCCAATTTGTATGATTCAGTCAATTGAGAGAAGTACCTAGCGGAGAATCTCGATTGACGGAACCATATAAAGAAACTAGGTTTCATTGATCACGAAAGTAGTTCAATGGCCTAGGGATGTTCCTTTAATGGAAAATATATCGACTCTCGTTCTTAAAGGGTTCTTACTAATTATGGTCAACTAGAGATAAGCCGGAACGCCCGTTTGTGACAGGGCAGGAACAACGTAAACGGAAATCTCAAACAGTTAGGACATAATTAGTGAAGAATACAACACTACTTGCTTGACCGTGAGAAGTAGTGCAAGCCGAATGTATCATCCTTGCTTTTTATGAAAATCTTTTATCTCTAAGACAATGACGATTTGATGAACAAAATTATGTGTATGATTTCCAATCCCGAGAATGCTTCGTTTTATAAGAATTTAATTAAAGAATTTTCTGTTTATGTTCTCTCTATTTTTCTAAAAATAAATTTTATCTCCCCCCAATCTTCTCTATAATTTCTAAAGACAAAAATATTCCCTAAAGTAAACCTTGTCTCTGTGGGATCGACCCGCACTTGCACCCGCTATATTACAATAGCCGGTGCGCTTGCGGATATAAATAAACCGTTAGGTTTCGACCGAACAAGTTTTTGGCGCCGTTGCCGGGGACAACGGTTTACTTTTATTTTTGTCTTTACTACATAATTTTTAGTTTTTATTTTGTTTTTACTATTTTGCTTTCTCTTCCGATAAATTGTTGCGTTTAATCTCTCTTCAAGTGTTTTTCTCTTAGTGCATGAAACGGACTCGGACATACTTTGACAATTTTGATCCAGAACCCGAACGAAGCTTTCACGAGAGATTAAGAAGATTTAGAGAGACCTTAAAGAAACATATGGAAGGAGAACCGCAAACACCCGCTAGGACCCTACGGGACTTCGTAAATCCAAGTACCCCGGGAACTAGATCCCCTATCGTTGTGCCGAATGCCGAAGCGGCACACTTTGAGATAAAGCCGCGACTTTTGCTTATGGTTATGAATAACCAATATAGCGGCACCGCTTTCAAAGATCCTCATCTCCACATCCAAACATTCCTTGAATATTGTGATACCACACGTATTCAAAATGTTACCCCGGAAGCGATTCAGATGCGCCTTTTTCCTTTTTCTCTAAAGGATAAGGCGAAACAGTGGTTAATTTCAGTCCCACCCAACTCTTTTACAACTTGAGACCAAATTCAAGAAGCATTCCTTGGACGTTTCTTCCCTTCGAGCAAGACCGCTCAAATTCGGACGAAGATTACAAATTTTAGCCAAACAGGAAGCGAATCAATGTACGACGCTTGGGAGCGATTCAAAGAGCTTCTAAGGATGTGCCCTCATCACGGGCTTGAAAAGTGGTTAATTGTGTACACTTTCTACAATGGTCTCACATATAGAACGAGGGAGACAATTGATGCCGCCGCAGGAGGTGCACTAATGAATAAGACGGTGGATGAAGCATACGACTTGATAGAAAACACAGCCCTGAATCACTATCAATGGTTCAATGAGAGGGAACAACCGCAGGGGATTCCAGGTAAGTACAATATTGATGTCATTACTACCTTGTCTTCTAAAGTTGATATGCTTCTTAAAAAGTTTGAAAACTTTAATGTAAATCCCGTGGCCAACATTAATGTTGTTTGTGAACTATGTGGGTCAAACTCACATAGTACAAAATGTTGCGAATTGCTTGACACTACTTCTAGTGATCAAGTAAATTTTGTTAATTCTTATGAGGAAAATGGTGGTATGTATTCAAACACATACAATCTCGAATGGAGAAATCACCCTAATTTTTTCTATAAGAATAACAATATTTTAAACCCGCAATCTTCTACACAACCACCGGGATTCACACAAAAGAATTTCAATGGCAATTCTAGTACTTTCCCTCCCCCTAAGTCTAAATTGGATCTTATTATGGATTTTATGATTGAAAGTAAAAACGAACAAGAAAAGATCAATAATGAGTTAAGGGAATCCATTAAGTCGTTGAATGCTAGATTTGATAATTTAGCCGCCCACAATAGAATGCTTGAAAATCAACAAGCTCAACAAGACGGCACCTTACATAGACCACAATGGAGTTTTCCCGGTCAATCGCAAAGGCCCGACGAGCATGTTAGTGCGGTAGAAACTAGGAGTGGAAAAGAAATTGTAGATCCCCTTCCTAAGGAAAATATCAAACCGAGTAAAGAGAACGTTAGTCCAACCCCACCGATGGTTGAGACTAATGAAGATGTTGAAAAGGGGACAGAATCACCTAAGATTTCTAGAAATTTTGACCCTCCAATACCATACCCCCAAAGGTTGGTAAGAGCCAAACTTGACAAACAATTTGCAAAATTTTTAGAAGTCTTAAAATCTATTTATATCAACATACCTTTTACCGATGCCCTTCAACAGATGCCATCTTATGCTAAGTTCTTAAAGGATATTCTTGCAAATAAAAGAAAACTTGAGGAGCATGAGACTGTCGCTTTAACAGAAGAAGTAAGTGCCATTTTACAAAGAGAACTTCCTCCTAAATTAAAAGATCCCGACACTTTCTCTATTCCTTGCAAAATAGGTAAATATAATGTTGATAATGCTTTGTTAGATCTTGGGGCAAGTGTGAGCCTCATTCCGCTTTCGGTAGGTAAGAAACTAGGTGTGGGGGAAATGAAACCCACCACTGTTTCTCTCCAACTAGCGGATCGCTCCATTAAATACCCGATGGGTATTATGAAAGATGTCCCTTGCCAAATCGGGAAATTGATCATCCCGGTCGACTTTGTAGTCCTTGAGATGGAGGAAGATCACCAAATTCCAATTATTCTAGGAAGACCTTTTCTTGCCACCGCTGGTGCAGTAATAGATGTAAGGAATGGCACTCTTTCTCTAAACATTGGAAATAAGAAAGTCGAATTTAAAGACTTAAATCTCAAGAAACCGTTCCATGAAATCAACACTCCTGAGAATGATAGCAAAAAGGGTGAAAAATTGCAATCCAAGGACTCAAAATTTTTAATTAAAAAGCCCTTAGATCATAGTGGTGAAAAAAATGTGCACCCTAAAAAGCATAATAAGATTGAAAAATCAAAGGGTAGGGGACCTAAGAAAAAAGACACATCAGGAGGTCGCGTTTGCATCAATCTTAAGAGCTCGATCACGCCAAAGGGCAAGGAATGGCGAGTTGTTAAAGATAAGAGACCATTACAATACCACTCACCGTCCATTGTTACTGATAAAAAGGGGTCGAGCTTATGACCTTAAACAAGTATCATCGGAATAGTAAACCGATGGATTATATTACTATTTATCATAATTTTGTTTACCACCGCATGCTTATCTTTTTACTCTTTGTTCCTTGAAACATTGAGGACAATGTTCATTTCAAGTGTGGGGGGGTATATCTATCTTTTATTTTTCGCTTTCTAATTTTAAAATTTTACTAGCTTTCTAGACTAAATTTACTTGTTTTTTAGATTAGATTTACTTGCTTTCTAGTGTAATTTTTTCTTTTTTTAGTTACATTTTCATTTATGCATGTATAATAGTGTATATATATATATATATATATATATATATATATATATATATATATATATATATATATATATATATATATATATATATATATACATATATATATATATATATAAATCCCTATGATGATCCATATCATTATTTCTTATGCTTGCCAATTATTCTATAATAATGCCATTGTCTTTCCTCTCATATTTTCTATAAACTTAGAAATTTATTAAAAGAAAAATATAGGGATATTTCTAGGAAATAATTTAAAGCCTCATAAGTTAGTATAGCAAAATAGAGGGTTTTATCAAGGAAAAGGCATTTGATTAGAAGGAATCTTTATCAATCTATACTTGGTCATTTTTATGCAAATATTGAAAACATTTCTTTGAAATTGTACATTTTTAATTTTATTACACACTTATTCCCTTATTAGAAGCACCCTTTGTTTTGCACCCCTTGGATCACACCCTTTCATCAAAAAATTTCATATGTCCATTTCCACTAATCAATTCAAAGTTAGACATCTTTATCTTATTGCTAAAAAGAGTGACTTTGTCACCAACCCTTAAAAGCAAAAAGAAACCTATTACTTCCTAAGTAACTCGGGGCACGGCGTTCGCTGCGACGATGCTTCCTTGCCAAATGGAAGCAATATCCAAAAGTATTCTTGATCTAAGTATTAGGAATATGGGGTTCGCAGCCATAATGTCTCATACTTGAAAGGATCAAAAATAACTTAGGTCTTTTGCAAAAATATAACACGTGCAAAAATAAGATAAATTTGCCTAGACTTTGATGAGATTCTTCCACTACCATCATCCATTTTTTTCACCCTTGTGATTCAAGAATGCAATACAATTCTTCGGGAACTTCTAGTTTGAGAATAAGTGTTTATACTTCCATTTGTACATTTTAAAGAAATAAATTCATTTTTTCTCAAAAAAATCACTCTAAAAAAGTGAAGGCTTTTCTCATACCAAGAGGCGAATCTAAAATTTATCCTTCTAGCATGTTTTACTTGATCAAATTTTATATATGCTATATTAGGTTATTGTCTTATAAATTATCTCTTTAAAAATATCCCAAAAATGCTTCTTCCTAAATGAATTTTTAAAGGTATGCAAAATATGATTAGAAAGATGAAGGCATTATCCAAAAGGCATTTAGGGCTTGCTACTTTATTTTCTGAGGGATCATCCTTTCCTTTCTTTTCTTTTCTTCCTCTCCGTATTTTCATTCTAAGTTTGCTTGGGGACAAGCAAAAGCTTAAGTGTGGGGGAGTTTGATAAGTGACTATTATATAGTCATTTATCCTTAGTTTTGTATACCTTTTAAATGCATAAAGCATCATTTTCATTTCATTTTATGTACTTTTTAGTTCCTTTTTTATATTATCTAGATTTTACGCCTATTGGTATATTTCTTGCATTTAAAGATAGGTTTTAGGGTCTTTTTATCAAAAGGATACTTGGACTCTTCAAGGCAAAAGACATGAAAGAGCACCAACCAAATCAAGCACACAAAGATAAATTCCAGGTGGAGCGGCCGTGCAGCCAACATGGAGCGGCCGTACACCTAGCCATTTTCAGGCCATTTGTGGCCCTAAAATATAGAGCGGCCGTGTCTTGAAGAGGGAGTGGCCGTGTCATTATTTAGAGCGGCCGTGCAGCTTGGAGAGGAGCGGCCGTGTGAAATGTCAAGACTCAAATTCAAATTTGGCGCCAAGGGTCGCACGGCCGTGCAACTTCCTTGACGCGGCCGTGCAAATCATAACTGCAGATGTAAAGGCACCTTTTGATGGCACCCAATTGAAGAGTCTCCTCCCAATTATAAATAGGACCCTTGTAATCAGTCTTAGATACGAAATTTTTAGAGAGAAATCACTGATACTTCATAGATAGAAAATACAAACACTTGTGATAACAATTTCCAAAGAGATTTGAAGATCAAGTTCATTGTTTGTTCTTGAAATTACTTTGGAAGAAAAGCAATAAAGTGAAGCACCATTTCCAGCATTTGCCTTTTATATTCATAAGTCTTTCTTACTCAATCTCTTACTTTTATTTCTTATATGTTATAAATGGCTTGTGAGTAATCCCCCTTATTCTTGGGGTTGGAAACTCAAAAGCATACTTGTTCATCATTCAAAATGAAAAGTCTTGTCTTCTTTCTTCATCTAAACAATTTCTTTATATTATTCTCTAAATGCCTTACATTTTGGAGATGTCCAATTTGTATGATTCAGTCAATTGAGAGAAGTACCTAGCGGAGAATCTCGATTGACGGAACCATATAAAGAAACTAGGTTTCATTGATCACGAAAGTAGTTCAATGGCCTAGGGATGTTCCTTTAATGGAAAATATATCGACTCTCGTTCTTAAACGGTTCTTACTAATTATGGTCAGCTAGAGATAAGTCGGAACGCCCGTTTGTGACAGGGCGGGAACAACGTAAACGGAAATCTCAAACAGTTAGGACATAATTAGTGAAGAATACAACACTACTTGCTTGACCGTGAGAAGTAGTGAAAGCCGAATGTATCATCCTTGCTTTTTATGAAAATCTTTTATCTCTAAGACAATGACGATTTGATGAACAAAATTATGTGTATGATTTCCAATCCCGAGAATGCTTCGTTTTATAAGAATTTAATTAAAGAATTTTCTGTTTATGTTCTCTCTATTTTTCTAAAAACAAATTTTATCTCTCCCCAATCTTCTCTATAATTTCTAAAGACAAAAATATTCCCTAAAGTAAACCTTGTATCTGTGGAATCGACCCGTACTTGCACCCGCTATATTACAATAGCCCGTGCGCTTGCGGATATAAATAAACCGTTAGGTTTCGACCGAACAAGTTTTTGAGTATCAGTGATTTCTCTCTAAAATTTCATATCTAAGACTGATTACAAGGGTCCTATTTATAATTGGGAGGAGACTCTTCAATTGGGTGCCATCAAAAGGTGCCTTTACATCTGCAGTCACGATTTGCACGGCCGCGTCAAGGAAGTTGCACGGCCGTGCGACCCTTGGCGCCAGATTTGAATTTGAGTTTTGACACTTCGCACGGCCGCTCCTCTCCAAGCTGCACGGCAGCTCTAAATAATGACACGGTCACTCCCTCTTCAAGACACGGCCGCTCTATATTTTAGGGCCACAAATGGCCTGAAAATGGCTAGGTGCACGGCCGCTCCATGTTGGCTGCACGGCCGCTCCACCTGGAATTTAACTTTGTGTGCTTGATTTGGTTGGTGCTCTTCCATGTCTTTTGCCTTGAAGAGTCCAAGTATCATTTTGATAAAAAGACCCTAAAACCTGTCTTTAAATGCAAGAAATATACCAAAAGGCGTAAAATCTAGATAATATAAAAAAAAAAAGAACTAAAAAGTACATAAAATGAAATGAAAATGATGCTTTATGCATTTATGCAAGTCTAACACATACCAAATACCCTTTACACTTTTTAACCAAATTTTTCTGGCTTTAACGCATATATAACAAAATTACCACATAAGGTTTATCTGTATCAAATACCTATATAAGCAAATTAGGCATAGAAAAGGAGACTCACTTCTTATGATAGTCTACCAATGCACAACAACTACTTACTCATCCAGGTCAAGTATATCCCAAAATCATAAATTGGTAATCATACCAAATCAACTGGCAATATATGCTCAGCCATAACCACATCACCATCGTGGTAAATCAAGGAAGATTCGAGGTACTCTCTCATAAGAGCAGAAACCTCTATCACATAAAACAAATCTCAAGTAATGTATGCCACATAGAAGCAAAATGCTATGCCAACATAAATGATATGAAGCAAGATCTGTAAGAATATGACCCCTAACTCTTGAGACATGTAATATACCTCTAGTGACCTCTGAGGGATCTATCTCTCCTGGACCCGAAACACATACTCGACCATAGACCTTCTCTTTTGGTTCCCCTTCGTTATCTCTTTTGGTACCACCTCTTTGTCATCCACCCAGCTGACCGCTGCTGGAAGCTCGTCCCCGCTGCAACCTTGGGCAATTCCTACTAAAGTGTCCCATTGCTCCACAATTAATACACTTGCCTTGCTTACTCCAACACAGATCTTCGGTATGTCCAACCTTCTTGCAAAATTTACAAATCATCCCATACTGTTTGGATATTGGCCTAGACGAAGAAGCTACAACAAGTTCCCCTCTCACACTTCCTGAAGTTAAAGCCCTTGGCTGTTCTCTAGTGATTTTGGATCCTTGTCCTAGATACTTTGGTTTATTTCTAATCCCACCTTCCGATTTTCCACTATTTTTCTCAATGCTATTCTCGATCTTATATGCTCTATCTATGGCTGTCTGATAATTGGTGAAGCTATCAATCACTAATTTCTTTCTAAACTCAATCCTCAAACCTTTTACAAACCTATGAACTCTTCTCGCTTCATGCGATACCAAATGAGGGAAACACCTAGCTAATTCCTCAAACCGGACTGAATACTGATTCACCGTCATGTTCCCTTGTTTTAGTCCTAAGAATTCAATCTCCTTCTTTATCCCTTGTAACCATTTAAATGAAATAATCCTCGAACTGCTGAGTGAAATTATCCCAAGTCTGGGGTGTATGATCCCGCTCCTAACTTCCCTTCAAAATCTTCCACCACTGATCAGCTGGACCCTCAAGTTTGAAAACGTCATATCTAACTTTCTCTTCGTTGCGACTCTCCATAACTTCAAAGATTTTGTTCATTTCTGCTAACCATTTTTCTGCCCTTAACGGATCCGGATATCCATTAAAACTCGGTGGATTCATCTTCACAAACCTTTCTAATTCATCACTTTGACATCCCTCAGGTTGATTCGGAATTGATCCTCTAGTCTCCATATTCTGTACAAACATCCTGAATAATTTCATCATCTCTTCATTCTGAATTCCGCCTATACCCATATCTCCTTCATTTTCTAGAACCTTTCGCTGATCATCATTGCTTCCGGCCATTAGAACGAACTTCTGCATTAAACACTCGGCGTCAATTACCACACATTTCCCCTTAGTTTAGACATCAACCCTTGACCTCTAAACTAAGCTTTGATACCAACTGTGAGCACCCCAACCCGGGACCTAACGCGTGTCCCGAACTTGAGAAGCCCAAACTAAGAAATCCCATCTTAATTTTTAAAAACTTCTTTTATTTCACCTTTAAAAGAAAACCAATTCTCAAACTTCCAAAATAAAATCAACTGATAATATCTCCACTCGGAGGAATTTAAATAAATATTCCAATAAACCATAACTTAATCAATTACATTGAAAACCCTAATTAACATTGTTTAACAAAAGAGTTTTCCATACAACTTATAAAAGAGTAATACTTAAATAGGACTCCCGACAACCTACTCATATACCTATCCTGACAAGTCTCAAAAGCAAGAGTCCACACTCTTATCCCCGGCCTCACCGGGTTCAGTCACCGCCCTCAAGACAATCTAAAACAAGAAAGGGAAGGGGTGAGAATAAATCTCAATAAGCTATTATGAATGCAAAGAAGATGCCAAACAAGATGCAACACATAGCATGGTTACACATAGCACATTATTAAAGCGGTAAACACCTTACGTTACCTCATTTTACCTTTCCCGTCTGAACAATAAGTCGTACAACGTGGGAGTAGAACTCCTCTCTTTGGTGAACTGCCTCCATGCACATTCACCGCTTATAGGACTCATACTCCAGAGATCCATATAAGAAAATCAGATACTTATATGACCCTTTAATAAGAGTACCATATAATATCGCCGCTATCTGTAAGGCTTTTGGCTTAATACAGAAGCATTCCACCTAATCACCAAATCGCAAATGACTCGTAAGGCTTCTCGGCTCAATACAAGCTAGCGCTCCCACTCTGTGGCCACAGAGGGGACGGTCACAGGTATGATGAACCTTCAATCACTTATAGAACAAATTCATAATTGATTAAATTCCATTATACCCCCGAATCACATACAATATTCAAGCACATAATAGATACTTGAAATAAAATCCACAAAAGGGATAAGAATATAACAACATGGTAATGTATACTCATTTTAAATCAATACTATAGTGCAACATTCATTTAATATACTATGCATAATACCATCAATGAATATGAATTCAAGTAAGGTAACAATATAACCAAATAATCCACACTTGGGATACAATATGCCAGATAATCCACAATGGGGATACAATATAACCATATACCAAATAATCCACACTGGGGATACAGTATAACAATGTAATACATATACATTCTCAACTAACGTAATAGTGTAACTTATAGTTTCTACACTATTCAAATTAATCACCAAGGGTATGGGAGCAAATAAGGCCACCCCGAACCATAAATCATTCCTACGAAGTCATTACTCAACCTTGAATAATCTTAATTAAAGTTCAAGATCTACTTCCCAAGTTTGAACCACTTTGGTGAAGTTACGAATCAAGCTTATCCACCATTTCCGAACAATATTTAAACTACTCCCACAATTCCATTTTTGACCAAATAAGACATCATGGCCTAGCGAAAGTATTCTACTTTAATCCTAGGTTAAAAAGGATTAATTCATATCCGAAGTAGATTAGGTTTCACTACTTTGAAAGGGTTAGGAACCATACTTAGTGGTTGTGGGTGAAATTCAACAAGAAAGGAAACTGGGAAAATTCTGGTGACATGGGCGACCGCCCAAGTCACCATGGGCGACCGCCCAAGTGAAGTTTAAAAAGGGTTCAAGGCTTCTGATGGACTGGGCGACCGTACACGCCGTCTTGGGCGACAGCCCAAGAAGGAAGAAAAGGTAACCCAAGGCTGGTCACATGGGCGGCCGCTCAAGCCCCCTATGGGCGACCGCCCAAGGCTCTTTCCAGCTATACCCAGATTTCAAGTCTCTTTTCACATATACTCTTTTTCCCTTTTATGATCTTTCTTATTTTTATAAATACCAAAAGGATCTTCTAACTTTACAAACCTCATTCTAAATCATTTAAACCCCAAATAATATAATCCTAGATCATTTACCACTAAATTCTCCACCCATTTCACTATCACATTTCAAGTTTAACCTTCTTAATCTAACTCAACTCACTTTCTTACACTCTTGATCATCTTCCTTAAACCACATCATCATTCTATAACATTAACCAATTTCTCAACTCCAAGAAGGTTTCCAAAGCATCAAATAACCAATTTAATAACAATAACAAAACCAAATAGTTCATGAACATTAAATAGAAGGGAAGATCATAATAACTCACATCATTAAAAGTATACCAAGTCCTTTTACTACTTCTTTCTACCCAAATTAAATAAACTCATAATCTTTCCCAAATTAAAGTAATATGTATATAATCACATACTCTAACTCCATTAATGTCATTAACATCTTACACTCATTATACCCTCATTCCTTCAACTTAAACCCCCATCTCATAACTAAAATCAATTAAACCTTAAATAACCATTTTACTCAAATAACATTATTCAAAAATACCACAATCATTTTATTTCCACAAAATATTCATAAACACATAAAGTTAGCAATATTTAGAAAGAAGTCATAATAACTTACCTTAGATTTTTAGGATAAAATGAGGATCTTCTTAGCTTGATAAACTCCCCTATATGCACCAAACACAAAAGTACAATTGAATTGGAAAATGGAGTAGAATTGAGCTTGCTAGAAATTTGGAAAGAGAGACTCTAGGAAGGAGCTTCCATGGATGGAATGAATGAGGATGAAGAAGAAAATTATTAGGGAGAATGAGAAGGATGGAGGAAGTATGGGAGGAGGGTAGTATACTTTGACTAAGGAGGAGGAAGGGTGAGGGATTTAAGGGGGAAGGCATGTCCCCCCATGCCAAAGTAATGAAAGGCTTTCAAAATTAAGCCACTAGGTCCTCCAAGTTCTAAGTAATACAATTAAATCCCCTAAATTTCTCTACTTCACACAAGACACCTAATCAATCCATAATATTTTATTTGTTTATTTTATTTTCACTCCACCCTATTAATTTATTTTATTTTCAATTATTATAATTCAACCAATACTTTAACTTACTTTCATTTTATCCCAAAGCTTTAGAATTATCTCCTAACCATCTCAACTTGACATAAACATTAAAGGCATAGAATAAGCACATAGAGTTAATCATTAATATTAAAAACATGTAATATAATACTAAAATTAGTGCCTAGGGTTAGGGTCGTTACATGTGCCATCATCGACCTAACCATCTCCACCAAGGTAAGATTCCTTCTTTCTGCAACTCCATTTTGTTGCGGAGTTCCAGGAATCGTTAGTTGCCTTACTATCCCCTTTTTCTCACACAATCCTTTGAATTGATCAGACAAGTATTCGCGGCCCCGGTCAGTTCGTAAAGTTTTTAGGCTTTTATCCTTCTGATTTTATACCTCTGCCAAGAAGCGCTCAAAACAATTAAACGTTTCGTGGCGGTGAGAAATAAGGTAAACATAACCATAGCGCGTGTTGTCATCGATAAAAGTGAGAAAATAGGAAGCACCATGTCGTGCTTTTACATTCATAGGCCCGCAAATATCCGAATGGACTAACTCTAATGGTTGTGTGGCCCTTTTAGATTTACCAAAAGGCTTTTAGCAGGCTTTTCCCTCCAAGCAAGGCTCACACACAGGTAAATTAACTTTAGTGAGAGAACTCAACATTCCTTCTCTAGCTAATCTACTCATTCTGTCCTTTCCAATATGTCCAAGTCTAGCATGCCACAACTCAGAATTAGAAGTATCATATACCACACAAGAAGTAGCATCAATAGAAGATAAAGAATCTTATAAATCTAATATAAAGAAATTTTCCGACATAAAACCATGTCCCAAAACCTTATTGTCAAAACAAATGTCTACCTGGCTACCGCTAAAATTAAAAGAATATCCTATTTCTAGCAATTTCACTACTAAAAGTAGATTATAGCGGACTCCAGGTGCGTAAAGTACTTCATGTAAAGTCAATGTGCGTCCACTCCGCAAAAGAAGTTGGTATGACCCAACCCCTTTGACTTCCACAGTCGAGCTATTTCCCATGAAAATGCTTTGCGTACCCGCTGGAATCCTTCGATAATCTACAAATCCCGCACGATCCCACGCCACATTTTTTGTGGAGCCTGAGTCTACAATCCATTCAAGAAGAGAGTCAGATAATAAAATATGAGTGCAAACACAAAGATGCAAAGATCTAGGATTAAGTGGTACCTTCTTGGGCTCAGGACAAGTCCGAGCAAAATGACCCAAGGTTCCACAGTTGTAGCACTTTTGCTTAGCAATATTCTTCTTTTTGCCTCTGCACTTAGCTATCTTGCCAGCCTTTGGCCCCAACTTTTGAGCCTTCTTGCCTTGTTTCTTATGTTGCCCATTTGGCTTGCGTTGATCATCAAGAGAAACAAGAGCAAGATCGCGAGTCGCATCACTCATTGGGCGATTCGCCTCATAAAGTTCTACCTTAAGCTCGACATGCCCAGATACATTTGCAAAAGTCTGAATGGAGTCTGTATGAGTCAGGATCTGCCTCAAATTACTCCATGAGTTCGGCAATGAACGAATCACAGCTTGGACTTGCTGCTCATCGGACAAGATACTACCAGCAGCACGAAGCTCACGAATCATGCCCAACAACTCACGTAGTTTATTAGGGATGGATCGTTTCTGGTCAATCTTGTACGACTCAAATTTATAGGTCAAGGTACGAAGCCTTGTTGCAGATGTGTTCCCAAATGCAGCCTTTATTTGGTCCCACATGTCCGTAGTAGTAGAACAGTTCTCAAACTGCCCAATAAGATCGTTGTGCATGCTACTCAGCATAATGAAGCGAGCACAACGCTCCTTTTTGACCCACGACCGGTAAGCCTTCATGTTTTGACGGTGTTGGGATACGATATTATCACCCATCTGCGGCTCAAGCATCACAGTATCGAGATTCTCAAGAACCTCTTGCTCATTAAGCAAATATGTTATCTTCTTTGCCACACACTGTAATTCTTGCCATCCAATTTCTCACCCTTGTTCAAATCAGCAATTACGTTCTTTGAAGCCATCTCACTATAACATATTACAGAAATAGACATTAAGCATATAAATTTAATTCACTCTTATTTTTAAAAAATTCAATAAAAAATATAATTATATCATACATGAAAAAGGAGAGAAAATCTGCGAGGCTCGTAATCATAACCTTAAACATGCATAGTAACATCATATTTAAAATTGATTTTTAAATAAAAGAAGAAATTAAGATAGAATGTATCTACCAATTAAAGTTCATTTAAAATAATTTCAGCAGTTTCAGAAATATTTTATGAGACTCGTATAGTCAGAACACATTTTTCATGCATAATTGTAAGTACCCAAATCTGGATCGTTAGAATCCGTTAATTCACACTTTCCAAATTAACGAGACTTTCCAGGACTGTCCCGATCATTCAAAATTAAAGTGTATTAAAAACACGTTCGAACACGTGAAAAAATATCACTCTTCCAAAAATATGCGATTTCCGGGAATTTTCGGAACTGTTTTCGACATTTATTCGGACAGTTATTTAAAAAATAGTCAAAGTACGGCTAAAGGACCAAAATGCCCTTACTTAGTAACTATGTATGCCACGTGTCACGCATGCACAAGCCCAAAGTCAAATCAATCACATCAAAAACCAAAAAAAGACCAAAATACCCCAAGGTGTAAGACTGGTCGGCCAACCTATTTTGCTCCTTGAAATTGACTATAAATAGCAGCCTCCCCTTTCAGTTTTAGGACCAACATTTCTTACCCCAAACCCCCCTTCGACATTCCAGCTGGTTTTCAGCCCCAAAACCCTCCCGAAACACCGCCGAAATGCCGCCAAAATGACGGAAATTCGAGTGCGAACGAGAGTTAACTAGGGGAGGTTCTGCCTACGTGAGAGCATAATTTATCTCCTCTTTATACACCCTAAAGCAACCCACTTGAGGCAAATCCCTCATTTCCAAAACAAACACTTTTCAAACACTTTTCGTACCCAATATACGATCCCTAGGAAGATAGAGCCAAAACCTAACGATTGGTAAACTCTCGTTCTCAATCTAAACTTTCATCCCCTTTTACTTTTTGCTATTTCTGTTCTGATCAAACTCTTCAAAATGTAGACACTACGTTGTCTACGAGTCAATAAATGATCCTCTCTCTATCACTTTTCTCTTTCGAAAAGAGTGATTTAGAGTTAAAACGGAAATCTTGACTTGTTGTTTATCGCTTTTTCTTATTATGTCATTTCTACCGTCCGAATCGTTTGATTCGTTGATTTTCATTTTACCGTCCGAATCGTTTGATTTGTTGATATTATCATTTCATTAAATGTCATTTACCGTCTGAATCATTTGATTCGTTGATTGTCATTTTACCTTCCGAATAGTTTGATTCGTTGATTGTCTTTTACCGTCCGAATCGTTTGATTCGTTGATACCCTCATTTCAATATCGTCATTTACCGTCCAAACCGTTTGGTTTGTTGATCGTATTTACTTTTAACATCCGAGACAAGAAATTGACTTGTCGATCGTCATTTCATTACTGTCATTTACTTTAAATGTCTTTTCTTTACCGTCATTTTATCAAAAAAGGGTAACGTTATTATGCCGGACTCATTTCAAAACCCGCCATTCAAACTCATTTTCAAGTAATACACAAACACACACACACACACACACAAATTTCGAAAAAGGTAGAAAGACTCGTCAATACGATGCATTTCGGGTGAGCACAATTAATCTCTTCCCGAGGCGTAACGTGACCTCCGAACCTAACAATCTCTGTTCAAAAGCCTTTTCTTAAGTTTTGGCTTCTAATAAAAACGATCCTTGTTCAAAAGCCTTTCTTAAGTTTTGGCTCCTAATAAAAATGATCCCTGTTCAAAAGCCTTTTTCAAAGTTTTGGCTCATAATAAAAATGGCGTGGCGACTATTTTTTCCGTGAAATTCAAACCACTCGCTGCCTTCGCGACCCGAGCGAATGCGGGTAATTTCAGTTGGCGACTTTGTTAGGGACTTAACATGTTTTTCAAAACTGCTCTCGTTTTTTAAAAAATATTTTTGTGGGTCAAACTTTCGTTTAACCTTTCTCGTTTCTTGTGCGTGTGTGTTTTCTTACCATGGCGTGTTACTCATTTTTACTTTCAAAAAAAAAAAAAGAAATTTTAAACAGCTCCGGTTTTCAAAACACTGGATTGTTTTTTTTAAAAAAAATGTGTTGCTTTTCATTCCTTTGAAATCATAACATGTTTCGTGCATATTTGTTCCTAAATGGTTTTCGTGCAATATTTTGAACTGCTCATAAATTCTTTAAAATATATTCTGAAAATCTCTGTTTTACTCAGAAAAAGAATTTAGTGATCGCACACTACGCGCACTATTACCATGTACACTTGCACACTACAACTCTTAACCCGGGGTGACCGTTCAGCTGCAACTTGATTGGCTTTCCTATGCCACTCTCGTGCGCACGGGGTCATCCCAAACAGCCTATCCTCGCTCGTGTAACCATGCACTCTTTGTGTCACACTTCGTCCAAGACCTTGGTTGGTTTTTGGCTTAGTTCGTGTCATAAAGCCTAAGTGTATGTTTTTTACACCGATCTCCCTCACAAGTCAAAACTTAAAAGTTGAGATCAAAGGTCATTTCTCGACCCGGAGTCTTAGCTTTTGACTTTGACTTTGATGCAGAACCGTGTTAAAAACATACCCGAAGGTTCAATGTGACACAGTGTCGTCAAACCCTTAACGTATAAACCATACCGATCACAACTTGGCCAATGCCAAGAGCTAAGGCCCCTCACGAAAGCGAGTCAAAGAGAGGTCATGCCGAAATTTTTGCACGATTTCTGCCTTTGGTGCCACCATTGAAATCATTCTTTCCGTTAAAATCGAAATCAATTGGTCCATACTCGCAAATAAAGAAATGTTGTTTTCTTGATATATCTGATTGTATATTTGCTAATATTTTTAATCAAGATAACCTCTCTGAAATTTTTGCTGAGAAAGGTGTTTATAAGGTTGTTGAGATGGAGGAACCAAATGAGTTTGGGGGAAAGAGCCCCAAGAAGAAGAAGAAAATGGCGAAACAGAAAGCTACAAAAGTTCCTTGGATATCACATGAATTGATCAAGAATGAAACATATGTATGGAAGGTTGTGGGAATTTGTGCCCGAAAAATCATGACGTGGTACAAAGGATGAATAGAAAAGGCCAAAGACAATAAAGATCGTATTACCTCTACTAGGCCAGAGACCTAGGGTGGAACTAGGCCTGTTGAGGAGGGTTTACTCACCCATCTGACTTTTGTAATTTTTACAAATTGTCCCTTTGCAATTTTCAGATTTAGTATATTCACCCACAGGGGGTCTAGATCCACCGCTTTGACAAAGACTAATATCCGGCATTATTGGTTTCTTCTCGTTCAGTTGAAAACCTTGGCCTTATAATGGGCTTGTAAGAAAAAGAATCGATAATAACTATTGGATCCTTCTTGGTATATTTTCTATTTTGTGATAAAATAATTACTTGTTTAAACTCTAAAAGATACTCATTTTAATCACGAAATATTTTAATAATAGAGTCAATGAGAGTTTTAAAAACGATAATAGACTCAAATTGCTTACCAATAATGTATGTTACAGGTAATATGTTTTACACGATTTAAATTTATCACATATTTATCTTCTTCTATTTTTTTTTTTTTTGAAAACGACAAAAATTTATTAATGAATTTTAAGAAGATGGCACTCCACAACATTTGGAGGGTCATCACGAATATGGAAGTTAATACATAGATTTCTCGACAAACTGTCCGCTATAAAAAATGAGCCTAATACATTGCGGAAAGTAATGCCTAACCTTGAACCAAACTTTCATTTGACGTCTTTAAGAACAATGCTATGGGACGCTCAAATGCTTCTACAAGCTTAACTTGGACATGACACAACATTGCCTTCAGAATATCTCCGAACGGATAAAGTATAACGTTAAGGTAACAACAAGGTAATGCATTTGGATTGCCAATAAGTGACCAACCAAGCATAACAAGCATTGCAATAAAAACAAATTCAAACATTACATCAAAGCTCTCAACGTAATGAAGAGAAGGCAAATACTCTCGATGATGGAGAAAACAAACAATATAACGAGAAGTAAGACACGATGAACTTGTGGAATGAAATTTCAATCATTTGACAATTTTTGGCCTGAAATATCTTGAAATTCACGGTTGAACGAGTTATCATACAAATTATTGAAAAAACAAAAACACAAAGGCACAAATGGGAAGAAGGAATGGACGAAATCCGACCAATATCGCCGAATTTCGATCGAAAATTCTCTTCCTGACGGTGGTTACAATTTCAGGAGAGGAGGCAGTTTCTTTCACAAGTTTAGCAGTGCATAGTTCGAGTCATATATACTCCATCTGTCCCATCCGAAAAGGCACAAATTTTCATTTTGAATGTCACATTTAAAAATGCACACAAAAATAGAAACCTTTTAATTTTTTTTATTAATAAGACCTACTTGTCATACTCATAATAATTATCCACTTATTATTCTCTACCCCACTTTCTCTCTCTTACCTCATTTTTCATACTCACAACATTTATTACACTATATACTTTCCTTAATTCTCGTGTAAGGTCAACTTTGTACATTTTCGGGTGATAAGCGGTGAGTATATCTTTGCATATCTACAATAGCATTGAAGGTATAATATGACCCTACTTCTGAGTTAGTTTTCTTTGTGATTTCCCCCTCCCCCCCATGCATAGTTCGAGTCACATATACTCCATCTGTCCCACCCGAAAAGGCACAAATTTTCATTTTGAATCTCACATTTAAAAATGCACACACCCAAAATAGAAACCTTTTAATTTATTTTTTTATTAATAAGACCCACTTGTCATACTCATAATAATTATCCACTTATTATTCTCTACCCCACTTTCTCTCTCTTACCTCATTTTTCATACTCACAACATTTATTACACTATATACTTTCCTTAATTCTCGTGTAAGGTCAACTATGTACATTTTCGGGTGATACGCAGTGAGTATATCTTTGCATATCTACAATAGCATTGAAGGTATACTATGACCCTACTTCTGAGTTAGTTTTCTTTGTAATTTCCCCCCCCCCCAAAGTATTAGAATGTTTGTCCCATTTTAACTTTCATGATCAATCTAATAAAATTTTGAATGCAATTTTATAAAAATCTAGGTATCTCTATACAATACTAGAAATTGTTATTAATTCACCATTATAAATGTTGTCAATAACAATTTTTACAATTGTATAGGGATAATTAGATTTTCATTGAATTATCGATTGAGTTTAGCATAAAAGTCAAAGTGAGACACTTCGTGGCGGAGGGATAGAGGTGACCATCCGGTTCAAACCGCCGGTTCCGGTTTCGAACCGGCGGTTCACGGTTCAGCCAGCCATTGAACCGAAATCGGCCCGATTTAGTCACGGTCCCGATTCGAACCGATCGTACGGTTCTGATTCTGATTTTAAACCGGCAATTTCAAAAAAAATAATAATAAAATAATTGGTTTGGGCGGCCGCCCAAGATGGGCCGAATGATTTGGGCGGTCGCCCAAGTCTACAGTTTTTCAAAAAAAAATTACTTGGTTTGGGCGGCCACCCAAGAGAGCCGAATGATATGGGCGGTCGCCCAAGTGTACAGATTTTCCAAAAAAAAAAATAGTTAAATTTTTAACAATTTCTGTTAAATTTTATAAAAAGTTAATTTTTTGCAAAAAGTCATATAAAAACTTAACTTTTTTTAAAATAAACGAAAGTATATAAAAGAAAAAGGGACGGTACCCTTAAATTTTATTAATTAAAATAAAATTACAAATGAGGGGGACAACCAACCTTACCCTTTTATAAATAAGGGAGGACATCTAGGAGCATTTACCTCAACCTAACTATTACAATTAAATAAAAATAAGCCTAATCTAAAATCTAATCTATAAAATTACAATTAACCTAATCTAAAGTCTAAAGAGTGGCGTAGTTCATTCGGCTTCGCTCCCCGATGTATCTTCATCAAAGGCCTCCTCATCCTCGGAACTACTTCTTTTATCTTGAAGTCGTAGTTCGGCTCTATGCCAATCGCCGAGCACCATTTGATATTCTAAATTATATGGAGACAACCTTGACCTTCGATCGGACAAGACATTTCCTCCTACACTAAATACTTCTTCTACGGCGACGGTTGAGGCGGGAGCGGCTAGGATCTTCTTTGCTATCAATGATAGAATAGGATAGTTGTTGCACGCGGGGTCTTAGCCTGATGGTTAGAGTTCATGGCTTCCAACCTGGAGGTCATGGGTTCGATTCCCCCACCAGTGGTTAGAGGGAATGACATTGCCCTCCCTAGCATAGCTAGGCGCCTCTGTGAAGTGCATCAAGGGGGGAGCGGTGAAATGTGTTGATCCCCTTTATTGAAAAAAAAAAAAAAGAATAGGATAGTTGTTTGCCCTTCGTGCCCACCACTTTGCAATATAAAATTCTTCTATAGGCTCAAAAGAAGTGGTTAAATAATTTTCAAGTTCAACATAAGTGGAGCCACCTCGTTGACCTTTTTGAGTTCTAGAACTAATTAAATTATCTATAAAGTTAAAGGGATCGCTATCTTCGTGAGAACTACCACCTACATTTTCACTACTAGGATAAACAATATTACCAAAAAGATCATAATATTCTCTATAAAGTGCATATACAATATTTTTAGTCTCAGTTACAACGTCTTTTGCCTTTGGGATAGGTCTATCTAAAAACAAATCAAAGCCGGTGAAAAATAGATTCTTATAATAATAATCAAGTATTTGTTCTAAACCATCTTCTCTTATCCTAGGATCTAATAGTTTAGCTACTAAAAACAATGGGGGAATGTTCAAAAAATATTTAAGCCTTTTTATTCTCATCTTGCTAATACATTCACCTAAAATTGGACAATCTTTAAAATGCATAAATATATAACTAATTTTAGCGGCGTGTTCTATAACTAACGGTGAAGTGGGATAGTAAGAACCGGATAATTGTACGGTAGCATCTTTAAAAACTTTCAAAATTTTCTTTAAATTATTACAAACATCCCATTGATGAGGCAATATTATAGTTGAATACTCTATTTGTTGAATAAACTGACACAATAGTTCACGAAAATCATAAGAGTCGGATAACATTTTATAAGTGAAATTCCATCGGTTTGGAACATCTAGGGAAAATCTTTTAGGTTGGATATTATTTATTTTACAAAATCTAATCCACAATTTTTTTACACTATGATTTCTCATTATATAAGCAAGAACTTCCTTAATTGGGGCTACATGTTCCTTTAAAGTTGATAAACCATCTTGCACACACAAATTTAAAATATGACATATGCACCTAACATGAAAAAATTTACCCCCAATGGATGGTTGACAAATATCAATGAGTGATGGTAGACTAGCAGTATTATTAGCAGTATTATCAAATCCAATTGAAATTTTTTTGTGAACTAATCCATATTCTTGTAAAACTTTAGCAATTTTGTTACAAATATTTTGATCGTTATGAACAGTTTCAAAAGATTTATATGCAATTAATCGTTTTTGTAATTTCCAACTACTATCAACCCAATGACATGTAATTCCTATATAGCTATGAGTTTGCCAATTGTCACTCCATATATCGGCACATATTGACAATTTTTGGGGTAAATCTTTAAACGTATTAATTAAAGTTAATTTCCCTTGTAGATATTGGGCTTTAGTATCACGAGTACTTGTATTTTTATTAATTTTTTTAGCCGCGGGATTTAAACAAAGTCCCAACCTAGTGGAGGAACTTAGACTGTAAAGGAGAGGAGGGGACCGGCCCACTTTGGCAGATTCCACTGAGCACTAATCATTTGTTTGTTTGAATGCTAGCGATCATAATTTATCATTAGTAAAATTAAAGGGTAATCCTTTAGCAGCAGTATATGTTGCCATTTCTCTTCTATGCGTTGCATTATCAAATTTAAATAATTGCGAAGACGTACCTTGTAAGGATCACGTAAATCCTTGTAGTTGTGTTTGATCTTGGGCATCTCCAACTTGGTCGGGGTGCCTTGACGTCAAGTGTCTTTTAAATGTCCCATAACCACCTCCATGGGTAAAGGCAAATTTTTGTTTGCAATGGTTGCAAGAAACAGTGTATTGATTGGTACCGTCAATTGGCACTTTTGAAAAGAGCACGGTCATGATGTCCGACCTCCCCGTGGTTCGACCTCCTCGACCTCGGATTTGAGTTTGAACACCCCCTCGCGCTTCACTTTGGATTTGAGTGGTTTGAGTGTTACTCCCTTCGGTATGACCATGACCCCCCATTGAAAATGTTGCATCAACTTCGTCGTCGCTCAAATCAAGCGTTTCATGTGGTAGTGGTTCTACATTAAGATTATCCCAAATGGAATCATCGGGGGGAAAATTGGATGCGTAGTTGATACACTCTTTCCCTTATCGCCACGACCGCCATGAGATGAAGACATTTTTTTGGTGAAAAGATGAAATTATATGAAAAAAATGAAATTACGGAGACTTTGAGTTTGAGACTCTGCAAGTTTTTGATAATATAGAGATTAATTGAGAGAGAGATTTGAGAGATTGAGACTGAGAGAGAGATTTGAGAGATTGAGAGAGGAGAGAATGAGAGATTGAGAGAGAGATTGAGAGAATGAGTAGTGAAAAAAATGAAGGGAGGGGGAGGATATTTATAGGTTGGAGAGAAAAAGAAAAAAAAACGTTTTAGGGACCAAAATAAAAAAAAAACCGTTTTAGGGACCAAAACGGTTAAGATTTTTTTTTTTTTTACATTTTGGTCACTAAACAGTCAAAATGACCGTTAGCTAATGGTCATTAAACAGGCACCGTCGGATCAAAAAATCAACGGCCCAGATCAACTAGCCGTTAACTGTACGGTTCCGGTTCGTGAATCGGCGGTTCCGATTCCGGTTCCGGTTCCTGAACCGTCGGTTCACCGGTTTTTGAATATATGAACCGTAACCGGACCGGAAAACCACCGGTTCACGGTTCAGCCGGTTCGATTTTTCTCCGATTTTGGGCCGGTCCGATTTCGGTTCAAATCACCGGTTCGGACCCGGTTGGTAGGGGTGTGCAAACCCGCCCATCGGCCCGTGAAGCCCGCAAGGTTTTCAACCCTGCTGGGCTTGACTGCTTGAAAGCCCGCGGGGTTTGGGCTGAAATTGGGCTTTCATAGTTCTTCGGCCCGTTAGGCCCGGCCCGGCTCACATCCTTAAAAAAAAAAAAAAAGACTAAAAACCCATTTAGGCATTTACATATTTACTTACCAGTTACCAATTATGTTTATGGATTGCTTGCTTAAATGCATTCTCTGAAGGCTGTTTTTTCCCATTCCACATTATAAGATATCATAAGGGTTCAAAGGTATCAGCTCCTCTCAAATCTGAAGTGCAGAAAGAAGTTCCCACAATTGAAGTCCCTACAATTCCTTTGGATGAACTGAAAGAAAAAACTGACAACTTTGGGTCGAAGGCTTTAATCGGTGAAGGCTTATATGGAAGAGTATACTTTGCAAATTTAAGTAATGGAAAAACTGTTGTTGTGAAAATGCTTGATGTTGCAGCTGAGCCGGAATCTAATTCTGAGTTTCTGACTCAGGTTGGTCACAATTTTTAAAGCCTAACGTATCAATTGAATTATATGAAGTTCAAATATTGTAATGTTAAATTGTTAACTTTATGGCAATTTTTTTGATCTTGAAGTTGAAATTTGTAATTTTAAATTTGGCGCTAAATGCCCGCTTAAAGCCCGCAAAAGCCCGTTAATTTGAGCCCGCTAAATGCCCGCTATGTTGGACTCTTGAAATTGAAGCCCGCAACTATGGGCCCGCGCACACTCCTACCGGTTGGGCATCTCCACGGAGGGAGTATTAGATCGCTACTAAAATGTGGTGGTAGAAATTGAGGGTGATGACGTTGGAGCTTAGGTTGCATGCGATATTGATATTGAAGAATGAGTGTCGAAAGAGGTGAAAGATATTGATTCATATTAATTTTTGAAATTGTCTATGGCTAAGAACTTATGAGACGAAACTCACAAGGTGAGATAAAACTCACAGGTGTTGTTCTTAGTGTTGATGACACTAACAACAACACATTCACCAATTCTAGAAAAAGCACAAATCAATAGAAATAAATATAATTTGCAGCGGAAGAATTAAAGCAATACACAAGAATATAATTTTTATCAAGTTATATAAATATATAACTTGATGGGTGCCTAAAAGGCAAGACCTTTCTATTAATAATATGAATTCAATACAAGGTCGAGGTTGTTCCTTAATGATAAACGAACCCTGATATAAGGAACAACATACACGAATTCTCTCAGTAAATAAACACTCAAAACCTCACAAAAATATAAAAATCTATATGAAATATTCGAGTGTTGGGACAAAGTGTTGCCGACACCGAATGGCAACACTTGAGAGCGTAATTCTACTTTTCTTGTGCAGATTTGCGTTTTCAATTGGATGATCTTCAATGAAGATCCACCGCACTATTTATAGGCCACAAAGTCTTGGAGCCTACTCAAATGATCACCTAATGTACTTGGGTTTGTTTCCTCCAAAATAGCCTTCTCGCCTTCATTGTAGGAGACCTAGTCTTCTCTTGCTTCTCATGCTTGTACCTCTTAGCTTTGATTGCCTTGTACTCGACTTGTTCTCCCCGTAATAGCTGAATAAAATATCTCCCGGCTTGGTCATCAATTAAACAAATAAACACATGTTTATTTGTTAACTTCTTCTTCTCTTCGTGATTAACGCCCGGGCCGTTTCGTTGCCGATTTTAAGCTCATTTTAAGGTGACTAACTACCGTTATATAAACATTAATTTACCCATTAATATTTGTGAAAAATACAAGAACTAACTCGTCGCCAATTCCAAATGGCAACACTTTTGGCAACACCAAAGGCAACACCGGTTTGCAACACTTGGGATGACATTCATGACAACACATGATCTAACATTAACAATCTCCCCCATAGTTACCGATTTCTTCACAAAATACCAATGTGATGATCTTTTCAAAAACAGCTTAGTCAAACTTAACTAAAACCACAAAAAAATGCCACGAGATTTTGATAGAGGCAACATAAACCTTCGTGCAATGTTTTGAAATATTTTTCAATCCAAAACATCAACCATTAAGCAAATGAAGTATCAAAATCTTTACAAAAATCTCCCCTTAATACGAAATTAATAACTAACCAAAATAATTATTAAAATCTTAAACCAACCATTCCATCATTCAACAAAAAACATCCATCCAAGTTTGAAGAAAATTCCAAAACAAACAAAGAAAAAAATAAACAAATAAAATTTGTTTAAGCATTACAAACCAAAATAAAACAAATAAAATTGTTTTTGTTTCCAACCACCAAAAACAACCACCATTCAAACCAACCATCTTTAAACCGCATTTCCAAATCTCCTTCACTCCCTCTCGCCGTCCCACTTGGCCCAAGACCATTTCCACCTCCATCATCATCATCATCACGCCTTGGTGGCTTATCTCCCTATTTTGGAAGAAATTAAATCCACCATTTTCATCATGTCGCGCATGTCCAACCACCCCCGAATTACTCGAGTCAATGTGCTTGACCCGACTATTGAAAAATTAAGTACCATAGCAAAGATCAACCATTACAGAGCAAAGGTTGCCGAAGTGTTGCCGCCAGAGCGACACTTGGGGCGACACCGGTAGCGTGGGCAAGAATGTGAGGAGCATTTGTAACCAAAACCCAAGGTAAATCCCGTGCCTATCACCTTCAAGCAAAGTGCTTGGTAATTCGATAATACACATGTGTCTTTCGAAAGATTATCACCATTCCAAGGCTTAAGGTTTTGGTACATTAGGACTTGGAAAATAAGGGAAGGAAAAATGAAGGAGGAGGTCTTTTTCTTCTTAGCCCATGCAAAGCAAGGTGAGCAAATACAAGTCTCCCAAAGTTAACTCTTTGTTTCTTGCCTAGTTTGTACAACAAATTAGCTTGCTCAAAAGTGACCGTGTTCTCGTTTGCCGTAGGAAGCCAATTTGTTATACAAATCTTGTGGAGCACGCTAAACAAAGAAGTGAGATGGGTAGACCTAAAGTGATCGACCAAATGGTGATTCTCCCTCCAGCTTAAAAAGGTGGCTAAGGCATTAGGATCATATTCCAAACTCTCATCTTCGACATTAGGGAGGCCGAATGCCTTGTTGATGATCAAGGGATTAAAATCATAGATATTGCCCCTAACAAAAATCTTTCCATAATGAGGGGTATTCCTATCATCAATATTATCCCTAAGATGAGCATAGAAATTCCTAACCACACTTTCAATGTACGATGACACTTTAGTCACCGTAGGCAAAAACATCCTATCCTCCAAAACCGATACACACCTAACTCCTTGAATTGAGTCACATACATATTCTTTTCATTCAGAATTTTCTTCTCGTAATCTTCAACAAACTTATCTAAATTTGTTTCACCATAAAATTCATCCGAAAGAAAAGGACGTTCATAAAATCCAAAGGACTCATAATCCGACTTTGTATCCCGAGAGGGATTAGGAGAGTGTACCTCGTGCCAGAAATAGGAGAATACGAAGGAGAACTCGATTGTGCTTTGGTCTTGGCAAACAGTGTTGCTTCAGTGTTGCCATTTCATCGGCAACACTTGGGGCGACACTTGATGAAATTTTCTCGTTTCTTCTTCATTTTGGACTCGGGCTTCAAAGAAGAGTTTCCTCATCTTCCAACCAAGCTTCTTCATCCTCATCGAAGATGATGAGGGCTCCTTTGTCTCTTTAAAAGCCGGGTCCGAACCTTCCTGACGAAATGTTGAGAGAAGAACTCGAGCTATCCTCCACATTTACTGGATCATCAGCCGTGTTGGAAGGAATCTTGGACCTGAACAAGGTTTTGATCCTCTCAGATTGTCTACGCACTCCACCCCTAAAAGACGAAGAGGCATCAACCGCCTTTCTCTTCTTGGTCTTCTTTTGAGGGGCGAAGGTGAGCTCTATGGAGGGGGTAGCTTCTGGAAGATTAATAGGAATGGGAATTTTGGAAGGATCATAGACAACAATGTCTAATGAGGGTGAGGTTGAGGGTGTGGCCGAAAGTGTCGCAGGGATATCTCCATTGGAACGGCGACATTTGAGGCAACACTAGAGGGAGCTAGAGGCTAAATTTCCATGGGTGATGAAATTTGGGGTGAATTTTTGGTGCTTGCCATGGAGGATTGAAGAACGACGAAGAAGGAGCAGGGAAGGGTTTCTTCTTTCCGCCTAGAGAGAGAGAGAGCACGGTGAGAGAGAGAGGGTTTAGGAGTGGGTTTTAATGAGTGAATAGTGGAGGGAGTTAATTGATTTGACAAGGTCAAATTAATTAATCCTCCAATTATCTCTAAAAATCCCAACAAACTCAAGTGTTATCCGACATTTTTTAAAAAAAATCCCCTTTTTTTTTTTTTTTTTTTTTTTTTTTAATTTTTATAATTTTTAATAATAACTAAACATAATTTTAGTAATATCCATAAAATTGTGTTTTTCAAAATTCAAAGAGATGAATTTTAAAAATAGATATTACAAAATTACACTTAGATTGACAAAAATAAAAATTTTTGCTAAAAACCTTTTAAATTTCACAAACTCTAAATATAAGCAAATAGACTTTTGGAGATTTAAAATTTAATTAACAAAAACAAAAATAAGAAAATAAAAAATTAATGTAGCATCTACTAATGTGTTACTAGCAATGTTGCGTGACACACAAGGCAACATTTTTAAATAAAATCCCCTTGATATTTTTTAACATATATAACTATACTTTCTTAGGCAATTTTTAAGCACACTTTACACTTTATTTATTTACAAGGAAGCATCGTAGTAGCGAGCTCCGTGCCCCGAGTTTTTTATTAAAGTGTAAAGCTACAATTAGTAAGTTTTATACCTTTCAAGTAGGGTACACTGTAGTAGCGAGCTCCATGTCCCTAATACTTAGTATAAAACACTACATTATATTCCCTTTGGGAATTTTCACAAGCTTTGCCCTTTTTTTTTTTTTTAAAAATATCAACAACAATATGAGTGACTTTGTCACTTTTTAGCACAAAGGGGTATTTTATAAAAAAATGTTAACCTTAAGAATGTACACATACTAGAACAAAAAGGTCAAGAATGCCCCCATTTGGGATTAAACTAGCTATAATTTTTTTTTTTTTTTTTTTTTTTTTTAAAGATAATATACAACTCATACAAAGTGTTGCCGATGTTGTTGGTAACATCGACGGCAACACTACCGTATTTATAGAAAACATAGACCAAGAGATTTTTTCAAACTTGAAAATCTCTCATGGTCCAAGGCTTTGGTCAAAATATCGCAAGTTGATGTTTTGTATCAATATGCTCTATTTGGATCAATTCCTTTTCTACTAAATCTCTTAAAAATGATGGCGGATATCAATGTGCTTAGTGCGTGAGTGTTGTACATGTGGTTTTTGGAGATATTTATAGCACTCAAATTGTCACAATACATGGTCAAGATATTACTATCAAGACCATAGTCATCAAGCATGTGTTTTAACCATATTAGTTGTGAACAACAACTCCCCGCCGCCACATATTCAGATTCAAGAATGAGAGAGAAACACAGCTTTGCTTGCGATCGTACCATGACACTAGATTATTACCCAAGAAAAACAACCCCACTAGTACTCTTTCTGTCATCTATATCCCCGCCCAATCGTAGTCACTAAAACCAACTAAGTTGGTATTAGTGTCTTTGGTGAACCAGATTCCCAATTCACTTGTCCTGCACACATACTTGATGATTTTCTTGACAAAGATTTAGGTGAGAAATTTTAGGAGCAAGATTGATATCTAGCACAAACACCTACGCCGAACATTATATCGGGACGACCGGCGCAAGAAGATAAAGAAGACTACCTATCATGGATCTATACAGAGTTGGGTCAACATCCTCCCCGCCCGATCTTTGGTTACCTTAAGAGATGATCCCATAGGTATTTTAGAGCTCTTGGCACTCTCCAATCCAAATCTTTTCACCGTACTCTTAGCATACTTGCTCGAGTGATGAAGATTCCATCATTCGATTGTTTCACCCGCAATCCTAGGAAATAATTAAGTTCTTCCTATCATGCTCATCTCAAATGTAGATGTCATAGCTTCCACAAAATTTTGTAAACATGTTTTAGATGTGGAACCATAAACTATGTCATCAACATAGATTTGAGCAATGACAAGCTCTCTATTTTCCCTAAGAATAAATAATGTCCTATCGGCTTCTCCTCTAACAAATCCATATTCAAGAAGGAAGCTTGTTAGACGCCCATACCATGCACGAGGAGCTTGTTTTAAGCCATATAAGGCCTTATCAAGTCTCGTATACATGGTCCGGGTGGAATGGATCTTCAAACCCTTTGGGTTGCTCAACATAGATCTCTTTATCTAAGTACCCATTCAAGAAAGCCGCTTTGACATCCATTTGGTGCAATGTGATTTTGAGATAACAAATGTGCTATAGCAAGAAGAAGTCTTATTGACTCAATTCTAGCCACAGTGCAAAGGTCTCGTCAAAGTCGATTCCTTCCACTTGTGTATAGCCTTGAGCCACAAGACGAGCTTTATTACGAACAATATTACCCAATTCATCGATTTGTTTTTGTAAATCCATTTAGTTCCAATAATGTTAGTATTTAAAGGACGTGGAACTAAACACCAAACCTCGTTACGGGTAAATTGTTCAAGCTCTTCTTGCATAGCTTGAATCCGTAATTTATCATTTAAGGCCTCAATCACATTTTTTGGTTCAACAGAGGAAACGAAACAGAGTGTTTTACCCGAGAGTATGTGGAGGACATACACACATATCTAACCATATCTCTGTAATCAACCGGCTCCTTGTTCCTTGTTCTAACCCCTTCATTAACATCACCAATTACTTGAGTAATGGGATGATAATTTCTAATTCGAGCCGGGGATCTCTCCCGCCTTGATGGTACACCAATCCATCTTCTCCTTCCGAGTCATCGCTCTCGTAATTTCCACCACTGCTCTGTTTCTCCCGTGTTGCCTCGTGTGTTGCCATTTCAGGGCGACACTTGGAGCAACACTTGAATCTCGTGGGCTGCAATGGCCGAATCGATTCGTTCCAGCCCTTTGTTCGACTTCTTCTAGTAAAGTCGAGGTATATCATCACCGGTTCTCTGTGGCACTCAAGTAATCGTTAAATTCAATATTTACCGATTCTTGAATTACTTTTAACCTCAAATTATAGACACGATAAGCATGACTGTTTTGAGAGTAGCCAAGAAAGATGGCTTTGTCACTCTTAGAATCAAGTTTTCCTAAGTATTCCCGGTCATTTAAAATGTAACACAAACACCCAAACACATGAAAATAGTGAACCGTAGGTTTCTTTCCATTTAAAATCTCATAGGGTGTCATAGTTGTGCCGGGTCTTAGAAAAACTCTATTTGTAGTGTGACAAGCCGTGTTTAATGCTTCGGCCCAAAAACCTTTAGAAATATTTCTAGCAATTAGCATAACACGAGCCATTTCCATTAAAGTCCTATTTTTCCTTCAGACACCATTTTGTTGTGGTGTTTTGGAGTGCTTTGAAAACTCATGGTGTATCCCCTTTTACTACAAAAAGTAGAAAAGGAGATGTTTTCAAATTCTCTACCATGATCTCGATCTTATTCGAAAAATAGGAGAACAAAACATGTTTTTGATTTTAGAGGCTAAGTGAGTAAATTTATCAAAAGTTTTGCATTTTTCTCTTAAGAAATACACCCATGTAAACCTAGAAAAATCGTCAACTATTACATAAACATACTTCTTACCTCCCAAGCTTTCTACCTCAATAGGACCCATCAAGTCCATATGTAGAAGCCGAAAACAATGTGTTGTTCCCTGAGTGTTGCTCATTGTGTTGTTCAACACCTTGTGAGCAACACGAGTTTGCTTACCCTTTTGACGATCACCACACATCACGGTGTTTTTGAGGTCTAGTTTAGGAACACCTTTGACGGCATTATGTTTGATAATCTTCTCAAGATTCCTATAATGAGAATGACCTAACTTTTGATGCCATAACCTAATATCATCAAGTTTTTGTCAAATTGCACACCGATTTATTACCAACCGAGATAGCAATTATCACTTGATCTTATTCCGGTCATGACACAAAAGTTAGTGTTATCAAACACTTCACAGTATTTTTATTGAATTTTACCTCCAAATTGTCATCACATAGTTGGCTAATGCTAATTAAATTAGCAAGTAAACCATCTACGTGCAAGACATTTTTCAAAGGAGGAAAACCAACAATATCCGGTGTTCCTTTACCAACTATTTCACTCTTGCCTCCACCACCATAAGTCACCGAGCCTCCTTGAATAGGTTGGTACTACGGTAGGAATGATTTTGTACCGGTCATATGACGTGAACAACCACTATCAAAGTACCAAGTTCCTGCAATGTTAGTCCTTAAGGCCGTATAAACAACATAGCATTTCGGTTTTCCTTGGGTAACCAACCCTTTTTGAAAATCTGAATTTACGTTCACCGGTGTTGCCATAAGTGGTTGCGCCCGAGAAACTGGCGACACTTGAGGCGACACTTGAAAATGGACATTTTCTTTTGTAGGAAAATGCAATCGGTTTTAAATGTCCGGCTTTGTGACGAGTATCCACACTCATTGGATTGATCGTAGGAATCACTAGAAGTGCTACCCTTTTCCTTGACACGCTCTTTTACAAAACAATTTTTAGTTTCAACATCAAACAAGGAAGAGGTAATACTTTCAAGTGATTCTTGGAACCCAAGACCAACTTTCGAGGCTTACTCAATTTGAGTATTTCATCCAATTTGGATGAACTCGTGTTGAGTTTTTGAAGGTGGATTCGGCTAGGTTGAGTTTGGCCTTGATTTTATCAAGATCCAATTCTCTCCTACTTGAGTTGAGCTTCTAGCCGAGTCAAGGAGTTCTTAAGATCTGATTTTCCTTTTTCAAGAAAACCACCATCTTATTCTCCTTTTTCCATTCCACGAGGAGAGATTTATAGAGGTTTTTTAATTCACAAATAAGTTCATCTTTATCAAGATCATCCTCTATCATCTCTTCCGAATTTAAATCGGTTGAACCATGCAAATTAAGATCATTTAAAGAATCATACCTGTGAGTGTTGTGCCAAGTGTTGCCAATTCTGGACGACACTTGGGGCAACACTTTACGAAGAAGTCACCAATGTTGTGTCAAGTGTTGTCAAATGCGTAATGACACTTGAAGTAACACTCTCGGTCGAAGAGTAGCTCCTCTACCGTGGCCATCATGACTACTTGCTCCGTCTGTTCTTCTTTCTCCGTTCCTTCCTCCTCTCCATCACTAAGAGATACCCACAAGTTTTTGCCCGCCTTTCTCAAGGTGTTAGCACATTCATTGGCATAGTGACCCCAACCGGAACAAGCATGACATTGAATAGATTCAATGTACTTAGGATCGGACCGGATCTTTTCCGAGGATGCACGCCTTGGTGGGATATCCTTTTGATTTGGAGGAGGACTTCTCCTTGGCACAAAACTAGAGGTTTTGGCCATTTGGTCCTTAGCCTTTACCTGCACTTTGTTAAATTTTCTAACCATAGAATTATATCTCTTTGCAAGTAAAGCTACACTAGTATTTTCATCTAACTCCTCGAAGACTTCATCTTCATCGTCCACACATGTGTCCGAAGATTCGACTTTTAAGGCAATATTCTTGCCTTTAGAAGCCTCCGTTTGTTCATTGAGATTCAACTCAAAGTTTTTCAAAATACTCATTAAGGAGTTGATGTCCATTGTTGAAAGATTATGGGCCTCTTCAATAGCCGAAACTTTAATATTAAAACGTTCGGGAAGAGTACGAATAGCTTTTGAAACAAGTTGTTTATTTGTAAAAGGCTCCCCTAATACTTGACAAGCATTTGAAATATCAATCAACTTTTCAAAATAAGACGAGATGTCTTCGTTTTCACCCATTCTTAATCTTTCAAATCTACTAGTGAGACCTCTAAGCTTTGTTTCTCGGACATTTGCCATCTCCTTCACAAAATCTTTGTAAAGTATCCCAAGCATCTTTTGCGGAGGGACTATTTTGAATGAGTTTGAACATATGCATGTCAACCCATTCATAGATGGCATTCTGTGCCTTTTCATTGAAACTAGCAAGATTATTCTCTTCAATTGTCCACTCGAATTCAGGTTTGACTTGTACGTCACCATCGTCATCCGGAGGAAGCATTGGAACAGAATAACCATTTTAAAATAGATCGCAAGCCCGAAGATCAATTGATTTGATATGCGAGCGTAGGCGAATCTTCCAATAAGCATAATTAGATCCGTCTAAAACCGGTAATCTCTTTTGATTAGGGTTTTGCGGGATCATAAGCCATGACAAAGGATCTAAACACTTAGTATATCAAGTGCTAGGCTCACGATACCAATTGAAATTGTCTATGGCTAAGAACTTATGAGACGAAACTCACAAGGTGAGATAAAACTCACAGTGTTGTTCTTAGTGTTGATGACACTAACAACAACACATTCACCAATTCTAGAAAAAGCACAAATCAATAGAAATAAATATAATTTGCAGCGGAAATTTAAAGAAATACACAAGAATATAATTTTTATCAAGTTATATAAATATATAACTTGATGGGTGCCTAAAAGGCAAGACCTTTCTATTAATAATATGAATTCAATACAAGGTCGAGGTTGTTCCTTAATGATAAACGAACCACGATATAAGGAACAACATACACGAATTCTCTCGGTAAATAAACACTCAAAACCTCACAAAAATATAAAAATCTATATGAAATATTCGAGTGTTGGACAAAGTGTTGCCCGGACAGAATGGCAACACTTGAGAGAATTCTACTTTTCTTGTGCGGATTTGCGTTTTAAGATTGGATGATCTTCAATGAAGATCCACCGCACTATTTATAGGCCACAAAGTCTTGGAGCCTACTCAAATGATCGGTATGACCTTGGGTTTGTTTCCTCCAAAATAGCCTTCTCGCCTTCATTGTAGGAGACCTAGTCTTCTCTTGCTTCTCATGCTTGTACCTCTTAGCTTTGATTGCCTTGTACTCGACTTGTTCTCCCGAATAGCTGAATAAAATATCTCGGCTTGGTCATCAATTAAACAAATAAACACATGTTTATTTGTTAACTTCTTCTTCTCTTCGTGATTAACGCTTTTGGTACATTTACATTCTTTGATTTTAAGCTCATTTTAAGGTGACTAACTACGTTATATAAACATTAATTTACCCATTAATATTTGTGAAAAATACGGTAACTAACTCGGTGTCGCCAATTCCAAATGGCAACACTTTTAGCGGCAACACCGGTGTATTTGGTTTTGCAACACTTGGGATGACATTCATGACAACACATGATCTAACATTAACAATTTTTGGTAAATTTTATTAATGATATTGAATGCGTATTTATAGTTGAGTGATTACTAAAAATGAAAATGAAAGGTTAAAAGTGAAACATTATCAAAATACAATAATTTTGACTCCCGCTAACTAGTTATTTCACCCGTGCATTAAATGCACGAATAAATAATTTGACAAATTAATTATTGAGATAGATGTGAGATTATAAATTTTGCATTTATTATATTTATCAAGAAAGCTTGAGAAATGTATTTGGCCAATTTTTTTTGTCAAGAAGGGAGTTTTGGAGGGAAAACTCAAAATGCTTATTCACTTCAAGCTTTATATATTTATAGATCGTTTAAAAAAATTACCTTTCGATGGACTATCATGCCCTCCCTATATATGTTAAATATCAATTGAGCCCAAATAAAAAATGAAATTCTTGTAGTTTCCTTTGGTATATTTAGCTAGATTTTTCCCTTTTTTGTCACCATTTTTAGTTTTAATATTAGCTGGGATTTTGGGTTTCTTCATTTCAGATTCTCAATAATGGTGTGTTTTTACTTAAAAAAAATACTTTTATATAGCGTTTGAAATCATTTACCAAACAATACATTAAACGTGCTTATTCGAATACGATTTCCCGATTTCCAGTTTCAATCGCCAATTCCGGAAAAAGAGTAACCATATTCGAACCGTATGATTTCGATTTTTGATTTCTAATTCTGTGAGTACGCCAATCTAATTCGCGACCCTTTATAAGTGCCTTTTAATATAATAAAATTGCACTAGGGGCATTTTGATAAATTTTTGGTCCATTCCGAGACTTCCGGAAACTTTTTATAAGTTTCTTGCGAAGGAAGTACTTTTAAGTATTTTTCTCAGACAAAAGGACCTATAAGAAATTATTCAGTTTAGACTTGTTGGGAATTAACTTGGAATGTTTCAGAACCAGGTCTTTGGCGTCAGAAACGGTTATTGGCTTGCTTAGTCGTGCGACATCACGAGCCACGGAAAACACAACCGTTGGGTCGTGCGACACAAGTTGCCCATCACCAGCAGCCTATAAATAAGACTCTCCCCCTCTCATATCTGGATCCATTTTTGACATACTGTTACTCTGCCCATTTGGTAGCGTAACACACACTCCAAAATACACACAACCCTCTCTCTCTCTCTCTCTCATACCCAACTCCCTCATTCTCTCCCTCAATTCAATCCAACCCACACACCAACACTAGATCTTCAATCCACCATCATTCTCAGGTGCAATCCGGTCCTGAAGCTGTTAGACTTTTGGTAGGCTTCTCAAGAACTTTGTTCCTTGAAAACCTAACGTAAAATGTAACGGAGATTGGAAAAATAAGAGACAAGTCGAAAGGAAATATCTATCATCTAGATACTTGAAGTAAGAAGTTATTGCCCTGCTTACGGTTTTAATGGCAATCTTCTAGTAAGATAAAACGACTTTTAAGTATATGATAGGAGCACTCCAAATCAAATACTCTAACGAACAACACTATGTTTGAAACTTTGGACTTTGAAGGATTTTATGCAACAATATGAAGATGATTAGACAATGTTAATCTATCTCAAAGAGGGTAGGAAAGACAAATTACGGATTGCTCCTTGTGTAACCATTAAAATTCGGTAGGGGAGGTATATAAAGAGAGTTAAGGGGTTTGTGCCTTTTCACGAAAGACACACTTTCTGTTTGAATTGGTGGCCCATTCGGGATTACGCTCGGCCGAGTCGAGGAGCCTCGCTCGGCCGAGCACCAAGGCAAATACAGTCAAGATACTTGCAGTAGTGTTAATCTAATGTTGCTTCCGGCCGCAACGAGGCATATACCTCGGCCGAGCAAGCTTGTCGAGACTTTGCCAACTTGTTGTGCTGCGCTCGGCCGAGTGGGGACTGCGCTCGGCCGAGCACATCAAAAATACACATTAAACACCCTTCAAATAACTCTCGTTAAGTTACAAAACTTTGTCATTAATTTCTCATTCACCCGGAAATGGTTTTTGAGACATTAAATGAGTTATATATAATCTACAACAAATGTAGATTACCATTTGTAACTAGTTTCGTTAACAAATAATGAACTTTTGTTAGAAACCTAGGTCAACGTTAAGTCAAACTTAACTTTTCGTTACCCATTTCCAACAATCCCCCACATGAATGACAATTAATGCATGAATGCAATTTCGTCCAAAGTTCCGAAACCATTATTACATCGGGATAGATAGCTTGTGGCCTTGAATCTTCCCTAGTGAAATATTATCGGATATACTAGCCATTTGGTAGCGAGTCGCTTTGAACCGATGGCTGTCGGATGTATACCAAGACAATAATACTTACAGTAATAACAGCATTCTAACAATTGTTGTTCTCACGTTTTGTCCATTTCGGCCACAAGGACCGTACCAAATTCTCATTCATAAGTGTTCATTTAGAGGCGGCCTAATTACCTCTCGCTTATATAGGTGATTCTCACTATAAGGAGTATCATGCACTACTCCACCCGTAGGTATAGAAATCATTAAAAGTTTTCTCAACTTATCCTTACCACTTTCTTTCATGGGCTTGTACATGGATGTTGGGAATGAGTATTCAACATCTCGGGTTAATAAGGCGAGTTGTTGTTTCAAGTAACTCTACTAGAACTTATAACAATGTTGTCAACTCATCTGAACGGGCCTGAGATCTCCATTTCTCAAGGTTGAGTGTCTGCTATAAGTCCTTTTGTTGTGGGTTTTAGACCCATTCCCCTTAACAGTTTATACATTTGATCTCGATTACTACCCTTAGGTAGACGGATCCGATTTTGACTTCACATGGCTAGTTGTGACAGTCGCATTTTGAGATCAATTGTACTATGGTAGTGTGTCTAAGACCATTGTGTCTTGACTTACCACTATGTTCTACACCTTTTCCTATTTTTCCATTGTCGTCACAATGCCTTAGGTCATGCAGACATAAACTTATTCCACAAAGGAATATCTTTTCCAAGAATTTATTAGACGAATAAGCTTTTTCCTAAGCTTTGTCTAATTCTATCAACTCATATTCTTTACAAGATTGAGTTAGCTATATTATCTTGGAAAGTGACACCTTTACTCCAACTAATGTGAGTGTATTCTAGTGTCGAATATTCAATCAGTATACTCTTTCCATACTGTAAGTACCCAAATCCGGATCGTCCAAATCCGTCAGAAAGTTAACCGAAATCCGTTAACTGGCCCGCTCCCAGAGTGCCGGAACTCGTTAAACTCCCGTTCTTTGTGCCAACGAGGCGTCCGGGGCTTGCCGTGCATCCCGGCGTCGAACCGTACTTAGCACGTGACATCTCACGTAAAAGTATGGCTTTCCCTGAAAAATGCATTTTCCGGCACTTTCCGGGGGCGTTTCGGACATTTCCCGGACTGTTATTTTAAAAAACGGACAAAACCGGGACCGAGGGACAAAATCCCACATGGCTGGTGACTCAGAGGGGCACGTGGCAGCCATGCCACCTCCCACACATCACCCTTCAATCAATTTCGAGAGGAAAAGACCAAAATGCCCCCTGGTTTGCAAGCCAAGTCCGTGGGACTCACTGTGCACTTTTCACGAAATTGCCGGCCAAGTCCCCCAGTTTCCAAAATTCCCAAAACCCACGAAATTCGGTCAAGTCAGTGGGACTCCTACGCAATTTTCACCCTATAAATAGAAGTTCTTTGTCGAAGGCAAAGGAGGATGGATTTCATACCAAAAATCACCACCCCACGGTCCAAACTGGTTTTCACCCTTCCTGAGCTCCCGTTTTGTCTCGATTCGCGTGAAACCTTCGTATTTCGATCAAATACGCACCCTACAACTTCGAAACAACCTTTCGAATCACTTTCCGTGTCCCGTACACACCTTCCGAGCCAAAGGAGTCGACCCTAGCCATAGGTATAACTCCCTCTCTCTGAATCTTCCGTTCCGTCTCGGTTTACGCGCCAGTCGCTATAACCGTTTCGAACGTCGTTATCAAAATGTAGACGCCTCCGTCTAACGGGGTCCGATACGTTTTAGCCCCTCGATCCTCTTCTCTTTCCGTAAGAGAAGTAATCACGGGTTAAAACGGCGTTCCGACCCCGTTCCGTTTACTTTCATGTCCTTTACAATTCCGAGCCGTTTGGCCTCGTTGATCGTCATTTACAATTCCGAGCCGTTTGGCCTCGTTGATCGTCATTTACAATTCCGAGCCGTTTGGCCTCGTCGATCGTCATTTACGAATCCGGATCGTTTGATTCCGTTGACACCGCTTTAAATATTGTCATTTACAAGTCCGATCCGTTTGGATTGTGATAGTATTTACTTTTCAAAAGTCAGTCGCAACCCGATTCGTTGATCGCATATCATTTAATACGCATTTTCCCGTAAAAATCGTTAACAATGTAATGCCCGGTTCAAAACCGGAGTTCGTCCGTCGAACTCTCTTTCAAAAACGCGAAGTGACGTTCGGCCTCCGAATGTTCATCTTCAAACTCAAAGTCAAAGCCGCCATTTGATACTTAAAATCATTTAATACGCTTTTTCCCGTAAAAATCGTTAACAATGACTCGTATGGCTCAAAGTCGACGTTTGCCACGCAAACGCTCATTTCAAACTCAAAGTCGACGTTTGCCACGCAAACGCTCATTTCAAACTCAAAGTCGACGTTTGCCACGCAAACGCTCATTTCAAACTCAAAGTCGATGTTTGCCACGCAGACGCTCATTTCAAACTCAAAGTCGATGTTTGCCACGCAAACGTTCATTTCAACTCAAAACCGACGTTTGTCATTCAAACGTTCGTCTTTTCAAAAGTCACCTAATCAACGTTTGTCATTCAAACCAAGATTAAGCTTGTCATTCAAGCCCCCATTTCAAAACACACACACACACACACGATTTCGAGAAAGGTAGAAAGACTCGTCATGCGAGGCGTTTCGGGCGATCTCGTAATACTCTACCCGAAACGTAACCTGACCTCCGAACCTAACAATCTCTGGTACAAAAAGCTTTTTACTCGTTTTTGCTGCCAATAAAAATGATCCCCGTTTTCAAAAAGCCTTTTCCTAAGTTTTTGCTACCAATAAAAACGACACCTTTTCACAAAAGCCGTTTCTCAACGTTTGGGCTCAGAATACAAAAACCGCGTGGCGACTCCTCATTCTGCTCCTTCCCGTGAAGCGAGGTCTCAGACACCAACCCCCCGCGAAAGACAACCGCCTTTTCCGCCGCCCCGCGCGCGAAAAAGATCGGGTAATTTCAGTTGGCGACTCCGCTGGGGAAAAGATACTTTTTTCAAAACTGCCGATGTTTTCAAAAAAGCCTTCCGTGGGTCAAACTTTCGTTTACCCTTCCTCGTTTTCGTGTGTGTGTTACTTTAAACCTCGAACGGTTTTTTTCAAAGGCATTACATTGTCAACTTTTCAAAATCTTACCATGTTTGTGCATCCCCATTCATGTTTGATTTTCATGCTGTCTTTTCAACTGTGCATCATAAATTCTTTAAGACACATTCTGAAAAATCTCTGTTTTACTCAGAAAAAAAAGAATTTTAGTGACCGCACACTTCTCTCGGAACACCGCACTTCACGTGCACTTGCTGCCTCGGTACACTGCACACTACAACCCCTAACCCGGGATGGCCTTATCGGTTGCACTCCGATTAGTGCGCGGACACCTTTCGGGCGCACGGGGTCGTCCCAAACATCCCATCTAGCCCGTGTAAGCCATGCACTCTTTGTGTCACACTTTGTCCAAGACCCGGTTGGTTTTTGGCTTAGCTCGTGTCATAAAGCCTAAGTGTATGTTTTCACGCCGGGCCGCTCCGAGTCAAGCTCGAGAGTTTTAGACCGAAGGTCGTTCCCGACCCGAAGTCTTGAGCTTTTCGGCCTTGACTTTGACGCGGAGATCTGTAGAAAAATATGCAGAAGGTTCAATGTGACACCATGTCACCAAACCTCGCCGTATGCATCGTGCCGGCCACAGCTTGGCCAACGCTAAAAGCTAAAGGTCTCTCGCACAAGCGAGTCGGGAGAGGTCATGCCCAAATTTTGGCACGACTCCGCCTTAACTTAAGGACGTTGACCTCGGCCGTGGCCCGTACGCCGCACACGTCGAAAGTTTGCGTGATCGGCTAGCCTTAAGTTCACTTTTTCCTTTGTCGGTGGAACTCGCTTGCCTTATCGGACCTCGCTCGGGATAGTCCGTCTGAGAAAGATGATCTACAATGGAAACGAGGGGCTTATAAGCGTAGTGACGAGATCCGCGATTAGAGCTCTAGGATTAGTTGCGAAAAGAAGACACGCTCTTTTCCAACCAATTAGGACTACGAGAAAACGCGCTTTAAGTAAACTTTAATCGGTAGCTGCACATTGCACAAGCCCGAAAACCTTGAGCCAAATACCCTTTTCCGAAGCCTAAACCCTTCCTTTCGTTCCACTGCGGCGAGCGAGAAAGTGGTTGATTTCCGGGTCGGCGCCTTGCCGGGATCACGGTAGCAGCGGCGTCGAGACAGGTTCTTCGGTTCCCTCGGTTCCCTCGGCCGGTATTTCCGACATGTCTAGCTCACCGAGAAATCGTGACGGGGAAGGACCCCGCCACCGTGCAGAGATATGACATTGGAAGAAGCCATCCGGGCTTGTGAGGTTCACAAGAGGCGAAAGAAGATCGGCGGGAATTTCGTGGTACGGCTTCGAATGAGCGTGGTATAGCGGCTATCCCCGGTCGGACGGTACTTTTGTCACAGTCGAGGATGACGATTCCCGAAACCGGTTCACCAAACCTTCAATCGGGTTCCTCCCCCGCCAACTTACGGGATGCCTTCCAACCAAGGAAGCAGTAGGACCTAGGCTCCCATGTTGCCACCTCTCGGGGCAACCACATGTCAATTTTGGTCGGCCCGGTGCTACACCCATCACTCAATATCACCGGCGCACCATTTGGACCATCTCAGGATTCCAATATCCCTCAATACCCTCCCGGGTTCGTCCCGTTGCCTATACACGAATCCCTAAACACCGGGGACAAACCCCGATACAGATTCGAAAAAGGCTCCGTATATTCTCATATACCAAGCGTCCCACCTCCAATCACTACCGCTCACGTGGTAGCACCGGCGCCGAGCCTCACAGTCCACCCACTTTGGACCCAACCTTAGCCTGGATGGTCGAGCGGATGAAAGACACAAAGCCACCATGAGCGGCTCAAAGCGAAACGCTCAAATCCACCGATCCGGGAATGGTCACGCCTCTCCTGCCAAGTTCGGAATGCGGAGATGGACCGATTCGATGGAACCGAATGTCCTCAAACGCACGTCGACACTTACGTTCTCGGCATGAGAGCAAAAGGAGCAACCCTCCGGCCAAATGGCCGACCACTTCCGGCATACGCTCAAAAGTTCGGCGTTACGATGGTTTCGAGGTCGAGCTGCGGATCGCCACACTGGGAACGGATCGGTAACATCTTCACTGGGCGATACGGATCCAACTTAGAGTGGGAAACAAGTCGCGAGGACTTAATCACCATTGAGCGAAAGCGGATGAAAGTGTTGGGGAATTCTATAAGAGATGGAGGTGGAAACTCTCCGAAATCATGGAGCCGCTCTCCAAAGACGAAGCAGATGCGGATCTTCAAGTCTTGCTTGAGACCGTCCATTAGAACTCTCATCGGTCACATTTTCTTCCCGGATCTCCAGGGCCATGGTCAATGCCGGCTCACGGTTCGAGAAGGATCTCAAGGAAAAGTAGGCTCTTTGCACGGCCATACGAATACCGCTCAGCAGTGCATTCAATCCCTGCACCGGCCCCGGCAAAGGGAAAGATACGTACTGTCAACTACGTCCATCGGGGACAACGGTCGGGTAACGAAACCCGGTCCCACAAAGCAACGGTTCTACTCGAAAGCGGCACTGTCTTACACTTCGACAAGTTGGACATGCCACTAAGCAAGATCTTTGGAAGGGTTAATCAAGGAGGGTCTCCTTAAGCCCGTGGCCAATTACAAACCCAAAGTTCCCGTAGCCAATGCGGACAAGAGCAAATCTTGCGCCTTCCATCGGTATCACGGCCATACCACTGACAAGCTGTTTGGGGTTGCGATACGAAATCCCGAACTTGATAGAAGAAGGCAAGTTAGAGCGCCCCAGTGGGCCCAATACGGATCGGGAATCCCTTTCCGAATAATAACGGCGTGAATTCCATTGAGTGGGTGCCCAAGAAGAGTGCCACGGAACCGGTTTCTCCGCCTCTTTCACTGGATCCTCCTCTAATGTCCATATCGGCTACGATGTTTGTGGCTGCTCACTTTGCACAGGTACGAGTCTCGAGAAACCGTCCTGGAGCAATCCTCAGAAAACGAAGAAGAAATCCTCTCAACGGCAAGAGAAAGATACGAAGCCGGAGATACCGGCGTAGGTACACTTGGAGAACCCTCGGGAGGTTCGACTACTACGTCTTGTACTCCGGCCAGTCCTCTTTGCCTCCGGGCCATGCGGCTCTAGAGCGGACGGGGGTGGGAAAGCCGAAAAGCCCAGTGAAACCGCAGTCGAGACCACGGAACACCGGAATACCTCGGATCTTGGTAGTCCTGCGCCGGTCAAGCCTAACCCTCCGCGGGATCGGCCAAGATTCAACTTGTCCGGCTTAGAGCCCGGACCGGTAAAGGAAGACCAAGGTCGGCTTGGCAATCGCACTCGATCAATGTGCTAACCAAGGGCGGCAACCGCCACGGGCGGCCTCAACATACTCCCCGAGGTTCCGGCCAAAGGCTTTACCTCGCAAGAGGAAAACAGAAACGGATAGGCTGGATGACTCTCCTTCTACGGATAGAGACGAGATCTACGACTCCCGCCTATATGGCGGCATGATCACGTTACGTGACGAAGACTTACCGAGAGACACCTCGGGGGCACAACGAAGCTCTGTACATCACTCTCAAACTCAACACCATATCACTCCCCGGAGTATTGGTAGATAACGGGTCGGCCGTTAATGTCCTCCCTCTCGGCATGATGCGAGCTCTCCGCATCCATGAAAGCCATTTGATACCGTCTACTCGGACTATCAAGGCCTACGACAACTCGTCTCGTCCCATCACAGGGACGGTGACTCTGGAACTTTGGTTCGAAACCCAAATGGTGCCGGCAAAATTCCACGTGATGGACATTCCATCCGAGTTCACGGCTCTTTTGGGACGCCACTTGGCTACACCACATGAAGGCCATAGCTTCCACTCTCCATCGGTCGTCAAGTTCATTAACCGACGGGGAGACCTCGAAGTCATCCGAGGGGACGGTTTCCTCATAGGAAACGAAGCCGAGACAGTGGCCAAGCGTGTCCGCACTCGAGCGCACCGGGGTTACCTCCTTCGAATCAACCGAGGACTACGGGGCAAATCTCATCGAGAATCCCTCGAGTCAGGAGATGCTAACTATGTAAACGTACTCGAGCGGGCGGACCACGGCGGATCCGATACATCAAGTTCAAGCTGTCGTTTCCAACACTTGGAGGCGGGTGGAAGGAAACGGCGAACATCGCCATGATGCGGGCACATAAACCCCGGTCCCCGCTACGAGATTCATCGGCATTCTTCGAACTCATTCTACGGCCTGCCCAGTGAGGAGATCTTTGTGATAAAAATCGACAAGTATCGTCATACTCATCTCGACCGTATGACCGTCGTATGGAAGGTCCTCTACGAGGACTCCCTCAAGCCTTTTCGCTCAAGCATGGGGTACGAGATTTTCCTAGTTGCTCCAGCAACGCAACCTGACGCAATACGTCCCTACACTGGATTGAGCGATCGGATGACGATGAATCTGGACTCTCCGGAGTCGAGGACGCGCGGACCCGCAAGCGGACCTCCGCATTCACATGCTCGGTTTTGAGGACGGAACTCCTTCCGATCGGGTCACTTACGACCAAGGTTCCAATACCATGGAAATTGTCAAGCTCAACGTCCAAAGTACGGACAACTATCTGATAATTGGAAGCACGTGATTCACGCAACGAGGAATCCCTCGATCAAGTGAAGGACGACGACTTCGTCAATATCATCTATTCCGTGTATCTGATGAAGCCAAGGATCCAGTCCTTGTTATCAGATTCTGCAACACCAAGGTCACCCTCGATGACTGCCTGCTCATGGTAAACGAGGCCACGGCCAAGCGAGCTCGAGCTCATCACTACTTCCGAGTACCGGCCCAGGCGCAACCGGCCCGTGCCATCGGTCAAGCTTATACCCTCAGCGCCGCCGAGGCGAGGCAACGGCAAAGGAGACCAAGCTCCTCACCCTGCTACAAGTCGGATCGACCTCGGGATTGCTTGGCGGCCGCCCCAGAAAACATACGCGAAAGTCTTCCCCGTAAGGCGCAGTCGGCTTCCGACACGGGAAATGAGTGTTGGTGTTATGCCCTAGGCCTATGATTGATAGACTTATGTGTTGACATTATTTATTATTATATGAGATGTTTATTATTTGATTATTATATGTTTTGTATATTTGTTTATAATAATCACTTTGTCCCTAATTATTAAGAGAATAAATTAGTATAATTGTCAATGGATAATCATGTGATGATTATATGCATAAGAGATGCACATTGAAATTATGGGTACTTGTTAGAGAACAAGTATTTGGACATGACCCGCATGAGATTTATGTAATGGTCAAATGTCATACTTAAATCTCATACGGTTACTTCATTTATTTCCTAGACACGAGACTATCATAACCTTACATATGATGAAAGCCATGTTTGATTTTAGTCAAACGATATCTTAACACGATATCTATAAAGGCTATCATTGGCATGATCGGATTCATGATGGGAAGGATGATAAGTCAAGAAGGAGTTTGTCCCTCGGAAGAGAGATGTTATGCTTGGGCCCTCGATGAGTGATAATGATGAAAGTGTATGGCCGTACCCCAATATGATTGGAATTATCATTATACTCAAGAATCGAGAAAGCATTGAACAATAACAAGTCGACAAGGACCATGACTTGTGTTCAATATAACATCGTGAGACAAAAGGGATAAATGGAAGTACAGTTGGAAACGTGAACTCTTACGTTGCATCATTTGGGTAGACATAATGGCTTGCTAGAGTCCGCTTATGTCTTATGAGGTTCGATATGATCGATCTCATTGCCAACATGATGTAATCCTATTGGGTCACACACAACTAGAATGAATTGGTTAAGCCGGAGGAAGAATGATTGAGAGACACGAGCGGCTACTTATGTCACGCGACATATCAAGCCAATGGCTTGATATACCGCGCGACATAATAGGCCAATACGCGTTTTGACGGCTGTCTCTCCTAATTTGATTAGAAGAGGTATTTACACTATTTGTAGTATAAATACGGGGTTACTGTCGAGACCTAAAAGTCTAGCCGAAATTTTAAAGCAAAATTCACAATCAAATTCTCTCAATATTCTTCAAGGTTTAGATCTAGCAATCAACAAGAAATTGTTCTTGGATTCATTCGAAGGTGTGGATACCAAAAGAGGGTCTTCGCTCGTTCATCGATCAAGACCTAGAGTTCAAGCAAGTTGAAGAACGAAGTTTGTGATTCAATATCACATAATCAAATCGTTCGATAGCTCAAGACCGGAAAGCGTTTCAAGGTTGGTTTAATTCTATTTCATTGATATTCAAATTAATTGTATAGAACGGATCCTAGGGCTTCTTGGGTTTTATGTTTTTAATGCTTAATTCATTGCGCATGGACCCGTAAAACCCAACGGTGGTATCGAGCCCCGTTCGTATGATTAAGTTTGAATTAACATGCTAGGTTTAAGATATAAATTGTTTATATGCTTATTGCATGTTTTGTATGTGATAAATTTTAATTGTTTATGTGAAACAATGTGAAAATCGTTTTCAATTTATCTTTGAATTAAATACGTAAAAAGGCTGTTTTATGTGATTTAATTGGGCATATCTGTATTAGTTCGAATGCGGAAATCCTGTAACACATTTGCCTATGTCGTGCGACATATCGAGCCATGTGGAATTCAGGTTAGCGGCATGTTAGGTCGCGCGACATATTAAGCCTATGGGCGATGTTGTCACGCGACATAACAAGCCAAAGCTGAAGCGAGAATCTGTTTGTTCAAATTTTACGCTATTCTATGATTGTGTTTACAATCGATATGTTAATATGAAAAATCTGGATGTTATAAAATTGAGTTTATAAGTCCGCGATAGATTGATTCATTGATATACATGATTAATTGATTAAAATATGATTTTAATAATTATTGCAATGTGTATGAAAAGCTGGATGTTATAAAATTGAGTTTATAAGTCCATGCTAGATTGATTCATTGTTTATGCATGCTTAATTAATTTAAATGTGTTTTATTAATAGTTGCGATGCATGAATTATTTGTTCTTAATTGTTAAGAATTATTAAATTAGATGTTTAGTTGAAACATGATATTTAGTTTCCTAATATGTTTAGAATTAGACATTGTAAATTTTGGATCTTATGATTGTTTATGGAAACAAGTCATAAATACGCGAAATTTAAAAGGAAGCGATTGTTTATAAAAGGTAAGGATTATGTTGCCTAATCGAGTTGATTTCTAATTATGCATGTCTAGGAGAGTTACGTCTAAGGAAGAGTTGGTACTTAAGAAGTCCTTGCGGCTCACCTATCTTCACGGGAACTTACAGTGCATGATTTTGACTATCTTTACGATATGCTTATAATCTACCTTTAAAGAACCTTCATTTAACTTTTAAGTTCTTTATGCCAATTCATGATTAAAAACACTTGAGACCATTCGGATAGTTTTGGGTGGGCTTGCCATAGCAAGGTGCTTTGATTCTATTCGAATGCGAGCAAGATGAGGAAATGGTGGTTCCTATACGTTTTAAAGTGAATGAACTTAATTGGGTTATCAAAATGGTTTTGGACCCAAGGCATAAGATGAGATTAAAATATGCCTAGACATATGATGTCTTGAATTGATCTCATAAAAGATCTAAGAGTCATATATGTGATATGATTGATGTTTTCTACCTAATTAATTTAATTTTGAGCGGTTTGCCATAGCAAACTTGAAATTGAATTAAAGTTGGATCTTAGCCCATTAAATGTATATTATGCTTATTTGCATTTGAAGGTGTATAATTTAGTGGGAGCATTTATTTAAATGCACTATACTTCTCATATGATATGTTTACTTATATGTGTTCATATTTTATGTATATCTTTTTGTAGAATAAATGGCATCAAACAATAATCACTTTTCACTGCGATCTGTCCTTGAGAAGGAAAAGTTGGAAGAGAATGGTACAAACTATATGGATTGGATCCGTAGTTTGAGAATTGTTCTCAAACAAGAGGAGAAAGCTATGCGTTCTCATTGAACCTATTCCACACGAACTGCTTTGCCAATCTTTGCTAGGGCAATAAGGGAACAATATACGAAGCACAAGCGTGACTCTACGAGATGTTAGTTGCCTTATGCTCTCCGCCATGTGCAAGAGTCTTCGAAGAATCTTGAGCACTTGGGGACGATCGACTTAAACAATCGGGCGATGGAAATGTTCCAAATTCAAGCTAGGCAAGAAAGGTACAACACGGTTGCATCCTTGACCTCATGCAAGATGAGTGAAGGACAAGGCTGTTGGTCCCCGTGCTCTCAAGTTAAAGGGCCACATTGAGCATCTTGAAAGGCTCGGTTTTCCAATTAGCCAAGAGTTGGCTACCGACATAATACTGAATTCATTACCTAAAAGTTTTAGTCATTTCATAATGCACTATAACATGGGTGGAATGAATAGAAACCTTTCAGAGTTAGTTCAAATGTTGACTCTGCGGAAACCGGTATTGTCGAGAAGAAGACCGATCAAGTGCTAATGGTTAACAAGGAAAGGGTTCAGGGTAAAGGAAAAGCAAGGTTGCTAATCCTAAGGCAAAGGTTGCCAAGCCCAAAGAGGCCTCCAAGCCTAAAGAGGCTAAGCCTAAGTCCCAAGAGGACGCAATGCTGCTTCCATTGCAATGAGATTGGACATTGGAGGAGAAATTGCGCAAAATACAAGGAAGCTTGAAGAAGAGCAAAGGAGTTGCTTCAACTTCGAGTATCTTTGTTATAGATATATTCCTATCTACTTCTAGTTCTTGGGTATTGGATACCGGATGTGGAACTCACATTTGTTTAAATGTGCGGGGTCTAAGAACGAGAAGGATGCTTAAGGAAGGTGAAGTGGACCTACGTGTGGGGAATGGAGCAAGAGTTCTTTGCATTAGCCGTAGGAACTTATGAAGTTACTTTACCTAGTGGACTAATACTTGTTTTGAACAATTGTTATTACGTTCCGGCTTTAAGTAGGAATATTATTTCGATTTCATGTTTGGATAATGAAGGTTTTAATTTTCTTATATGTGATAAGAAATTTTCTATTTACAAGAGTGATATGCATTATTGTATGCTATTTGTTTCATTCAATGGCCTTTATATTCTTGATGTTGAAAATCGCGATAATGATGTCTATAACATTAACAAGAAATCTAAACCCAATGATGTAAACCACACTTACTTATGGCATTGTCGTCTTGGCCATATAAACGAGAAACGCATTTCTAAACTCCACAAAGATGGATTTTTGGACTCACATGATTATGAATCATATGAGACATGCGAATCTTGTTTACTTGGCAAGATGACCAAGGACCCATTTACCAAAACCGGTGAAAGGGCGGGCGACTTATTAGGACTCATACATACCGATGTATGTGGGCCTATGGTAAGCGATGCTAGGGAGGATTTCGGTACTTCATAACATTATTTGATGATTATAGTAGATTTGGATATGTTTATCTAATGAAACATAAGAGTGAATCGTTTGAGATATTTCGAATATTTCAAAATGAGGTGCAAAATCAACTTGGCAAAACTATTAAGGTACTTCGATCCGATCGAGGTGGTGAATATTTGAGCCAAGAATTTGACAGATCATCTTAAGAGTTGTGGAATCGTTTGAACTCTCTCTCCACCGGAACACCACAATGGAATGGTGTGTACGAAAGGAGGAATAGAACTTTGTTGGACATGGTTCGTTCTATGATGAGTCAAGTTGAGCTTCCTTTATCCTTTTGGGGACATGCACTAGAAAGCTGCCGCTTTCACTATAAACGAGTTCCTACCAAATCGGTTCAAAAGACCCCATATGAGATGTGGCATGGAAGAAAACCTAGTTTGTCTTTCATGAAGATTTGGGGTTGTGATGCATATGTCAAGAAGTTAACTTCGACAAGCTAGCACCTAAATCGATAAATGTGTTTTTGTGGGATATCCTAAGGAAACCAAAGGATACTATTTCTACAACCGAAACGAGAACAAAGTGTTTGTTGCTCGAAATGGTACTTTCTTAGAAAAGGAGTTTCTTCGCAAAGGAACCGGTGGGAGTAAAATAGATCTCGAAGAAGTTCGAGAACCCAGAAAACAACATTGAACCAATGGTAGAAAGCGAACCAAGTTCACAAACCGTTGTGGAACCGGTTCAAGATGCACAAGTTCCTCGCCGAAGTGGTAGATCACGATCCGAACCCGAGAGATATGGATTTCTCGTTACGGAAAGTGATGAAGTGGAGTTAATCGAAAATGATGAACCCACTTGCTATCGAAGCGATGTCCGCTCAGGATTCGGAAAAATGGCAAGAAGCCATGAAGTCCGAATTACAATCCATGGGCGATAATCAAGTTTGGAACTTGATTGATCCACCCGAAGGTGTAAAAACCATAGGGTGCAAATGGGTTTTCAAGAAGAAGACCGACATGGATGGGAAGGTGCACACCTATAAGGCTAGGCTAGTAGCTAAGGGATATAGGCGATTCATGGCATAGACTATGATGAAACCTTTTAAACTGTAGCTATGCTTAAGTCTATTAGAATTTTACTTGCCATAGCCGCATATTATGACTATGAGATATGGCAAATGGATGTCAAACGCTTTCCTTAATGGGAAGTTACTTGAGGATGTATACATGATACAGCACGAAGGTTTTGTCGATCCGAGAAAATTCTAACAAGGTGTGTAAGTTGCGAGAAATCCATTTATGGATTGAAGCAAGCTTCAAGGAGTTGGAATCTACGTTTTGATGAAGCAATCAAGGAATTTGGTTTTATCAAGAACGAAGATGAACCTTGTGTATACAAGAAAATTAGTGGGAGCGTAGCACTATTTTTAGTGTTGTATGTCGACGATATCTTACTCATTGGAAATGACATTCTGCTTACTAGAGGCTGTCAAGTCTTGGTTGGGAAAGTGCTTTTCAATGAAAGATATGGGCGAAGCCGCATATATCCTTGGTATCAAGATCTATAGAGATAGATCCAAGAGGATGATTGGTTTAAGTCAAAGTACTTACATTGACAAAGTCCTTAGAAGATTCCAAATGGAAAATTCTAAAGAGGGAATTTGCCAATGTTGCATGGTATATCTCTTAGCAAGAATCAATGTCCAAAGACTAATGATGAGCGAAAGAGAATGAATGGTATTCCATATGCTTCGGCAATTGGGTCTATCATGTATGCTATGTTATGTACTAGACCCGATGTCTCGTGTGCTCTAAGCATGGCGAGTAGGTACCAATCGGATCCCGGTGAACCACATTGGATAGCGATCAAGAATATCCTTAAGTACTTACGAAGAACTAAGGATGCATTCTTGGTCTTTGGAGGAATGGAAGAAGATCTTGTAGTCAAAGGCTACACGGATGCTAGCTTCCAAGCCGGCAAAAGATGATTTTAGATCATGATCTGGATTTTTGTTTATGCTTAATGGAGGCTTGTGAGTTGGAAAAGTTCCAAGCAAAGTACCGTCGGCGATTCTACAACCGAAGTTGAGTACATAGCGGCATCCGATGCGGCTAAGGAAGCGGATTTGGATCAAGAAGTTCATTAGTGATTTGGAAGTCGTTCCAAGCATCGAGAGATCCTATTGAACTTTCTTGTGATAACAATGGTGCCATTGCACAAGCAAAGGAACCAAGATCACACCGAGAGATCCAAACACATACTTCGACGTTTCCACATTATCCGTGAGATATGTGAAAGGGAAGACGTTAAGATATGCGAGTAGACACGATGACAACGTGGCGGACCCACTAACTAAGGCTCTCTCACAAGCTAAACATGATGGTCATGTTAGGTCCATGGGTATTCGATACATGGTAGATTGGGCCTAGTGCAAGTGGGAGGCTGTTGGTGTTATGCCCTAGGCCTATGATTGATAGACTTATGTGTTGACATTATTTATTATTATATGAGATGTTTATTATTTGATTATTATATGTTTTGTATATTTGTTTATAATAATCACTTGTCACTAATTATTAAGAGAATAAATTAGTATAATTGTCAATGGATAATCATGTGATGATTATATGCATAAGAGATGCACATTGAAATTATGGGTACTTGTTAGAGAACAAGTAACTGGACATGACCCGCATGAGATTTATGTAATGGTCAAATGTCATACTTAAATCTCATACGGTTACTTCATTTATTTCTAGACTGAGACTATCATAACCTTACATATGATGAAAGCCATGTTTGATTTTAGTCAAACGATATCTTAACACGATATCTATAAAGGCTATCATTGGCATGATCGGATTCATGATGGGAAGGATGATAAGTCAAGAAGGAGTTTGTCCCTCGGAAGAGAGATGTTATGCTTGGGCCCCTCGATGAGTGATAATGATGAAAGTGTATGGCCGTACCCCAATATGATTGGAATTATCATTATACTCAAGAATCGAGAAAGCATTGAACAATAACAAGTCGACAAGGACCATGACTTGTGTTCAATATAACATCGTGAGACAAAAGGGATAAATGGAAGTACACCGTTGGAAACGTGAACTCTTACGTTGCATCATTTGGGTAGACATAATGGCTTGCTAGAGTCCGCTTATGTCTTATGAGGTTCGATATGATCGATCTCATTGCCAACATGATGTAATCCTATTGGGTCACACACAACTAGAATGAATTGGTTAAACCGGAGGAAGAATGATTGAGAGACACAGAAACTGGCTACTTATGTCACGCGACATATCAAGCCAATGGCTTGATATACCGCGCGACATAATAGGCCAATACGCGTTTTGACGACTGTCTCTCCTAATTTGATTAGAAGAGGTATTTACACTATTTGTAGTATAAATACGGGGGTTACTGTCGAGACCTAAAAGTCTAGCCGAAATTTTAAAGCAAAATTCACAATCAAATTCTCTCAATATTCTTCAAGGTTTAGATCTAGCAATCAACAAGAAATTGTTCTTGGATTCATTCAAAGGTGTGGATACCAAAGAGGGTCTTCGCTCGTTCATCGATCAAGACCTAGAGTTCAAGCAAGTTGAAGAACGAAGTTTGTGATTCAATATCACATAATCAAATCGTTCGATAGCTCAAGACCGGAAAGCGTTTCAAGGTTGGTTTAATTCTATTTCATTGATATTCAAATTAATTGTATAGAACGGATCCTAGGGCTTCTTGGGTTTTATGTTTTTAATGCTTAATTCCGCTGCGCATGGACCCGTAAAACCCAACGATGACCACCTCAGCATCAACATGCTTCACTTCGATTCTACTCCCGGCCCGTCGCGGCCGGATTTAGACATCTCACCGCGATCATTGCTAGCTACGATAGACTTGGCGATCGAACGAGATCACGAGACCGTCAACATTGCAGAATTCAATACCCCCGTGGGGTCAATCAAGCAGATATGGGCAAACTTCTTGGTGATCGAGATTAAGGAAGGACGCATGGAATGTCCCAGTCCGACTTCCTTCGTCAATGTAATCCAAGTGTTCCCGCCATTCGGCGATTTGAATGTAATCACGGTTCTGGACACTAGCCAGACGATGCGCACCTACGGAGACTGCCTAGGTCTCGCAAGGAAAGCTCTCATGGAGCTAGCCGCTCAGGAAAGTCGTCTTTGGGACGAAGACCAAGCTTGAAAGACCTACAGGGACCAAGCCCTTAAAAGTGTCACGGGCAGCTTCAGACAGAAAGCTAGAGGCCACTCTAGACCAGTTCGACCTCAGGAGTTTTGCCCATGGCAATTTCCCGGACTACCGTCTGTTCTCATCCAACCCCCTCTGCCAGGCAAGGGTGGTCAACGGTCCCGATGACCTAGGAGATGGAACGACACAGCAGAACGAATCCCAGCGCTTACCTTCCCGAGGAAAGCAAGTTCTCTGTGAAAGCTGACGATGAAGACGATGGAAACCATTCTCTTCCAAGCCGGGCATGAAGTCAACAAAACCGGACTCCCGAGGGTCACTGGGAGGATGGGAACGGATTATTACCGCACTCAAATTGAAAGTCCAACTCGGGGAGGAAGGTCTATTTAAAAACGGGAGGAGGATGGGAAATTCGTCTCGAGCAACTACTCAAGGAAATTCCACGGTCTACGGCCTTCATTTACGAAACGATCAACTGGGATAGCAACCAGTCACATGGGCCGATGTTCGGGAAGCCGTATACTCACCTTTCGACATACCCGCCACTCAGATAAAGCAGAGAAGAAAACTCTCCCCGATGGAGGTTTACCTAGACTGCCGCACGCAGTTCAAAGAAGCACTGGCTATTCTCACATGGGAAGAAACGCAGGCATTAACTCTCGACGCAGGCTCTGCTACAAGAAAGTTTATCTGGGCCAAGAGCGGAGGAAAATTAGAAAACCACGAGTATCGCCAGACCCAACTCTAGAATGCCCTGAGTATGCTCAGGAAGAAGGAAAGGAACGCGATATACCGTGAAGAGATCAAGGAGACCGTTCGTTTGAGCCGAGAACTCTCCAACCTCCCCGGAGGAGTCGGCAACGCCTTACACGAGTTCGATCCAGGCAATCAGCTGTTGTGCACCTTTGACATTCGAACAAGCTGTTACGTCAAACTGTAGGCTACCTCCCCGCAGAGGCACCTAAGCCGGTATCACTGGGACGAGAATCCGTCAAGCTGCCGAAGCTCCGGGAATTCATCCACAATCAATGAGTTGAGGGAAGACATATGGCCCTATGCTACGAGGAATCCTCCTCTAACTATGGCTCCAACTCGGAAGCGGCTTGTTCAGAAGGGACCAAACGATGTCGGCGTTCTAACCCGATCGGGTCAAATCCATGCATTACACTTTAAAGCCACCAAAAAGCCGAGCGGAGCAGAATTGCAATCCGGCCAGCCCGAAGACACAAGTTCCTTGAAAGAGGACCCGATCCTCGCTCGGCTCAAGCAGACTCAGGCAAACATTTCCCTTTGGTCTCTGCTCACCTCCTCTTATCCTCACAAGCTCAAGCTAGAGGAAAGCCTGGCCCGTACCATGGTCCCCGTGGACGCAACCCCAGATGAAGTCATTCAGATGATTGGTAACATCCACTATGGCAACATTATCACCTTCACAGATTTGGACCTTCCAAAATTTGGGGCTGATCACAATGAGCCGCTCTACATCACAGTCCAGCTGGACGAGCGTCGCCTTCCCCGCGTGTTGGTAGACGGAGGTTCCGGAATGAATGTCTTGCCAGCCAAGATGATGGACCTGCTTGACATCAAGCCCACAGATCTTAAGCCTTCAGTCCACACTGTCAAGGCCTATGACTCTACTTCCCGTACAGTTCTCGGGGTTGCTACCCTTAACATCTGGTTCGGCAAGCGGGTGATCCCCACCGAATTCCAAGTGTTGGACATTCCAATCACTTTCACAGCCATCCTGGGGCGTCCCTGGCTGCATCAAATCAATGGCGTGGCATCCACCCTTCACCAGTGCCTCAAGTTCATGCAAGGCAACGAGTTAACCACAGTCTACGGCGACAGTGTCACCACCGAGGGGACCAGCACCAACGACATTCCAGTCTTGGAAATCAAGCATAATGATGACATGCCATTAACTGGATTCACTCTGGAGACCTCCAAGATCCAAATATGCAACGTGGACCTTCCACTGTCTCACGATCAGATTCCTCCCGCCATGAGGATGATGAAACTCATGAACTTCATCCCAGGACTGGGGCTCGGCAAAAGGCTGCAAGGCCAGCACCAAGTTATTGAAGTCAAGGACCACACCACGGTCCAGGGGCTTGGCTACGTGCCAACACCGGCTGACATCAAGGAAGACAAAAGGCTCGCCCGCACCAAGGCAGCAGCCCATAAAAGGGGAACCTCCGACGGCACACCCAATCTCCGACCTTACAGCTTTGACCTCGCTCATTACTTCACCAAGGGAACCGACAGCAGAACTGAGGGGACCGACAAGGGAACCGACAGCAGAACTGAGGGGACCGACAAGGGAACCGACAGCAGAACTGAGGGGACCGACAGCGGAACCGACAGCGGAACTGATGGGACCGACAGTGGAACTGATGAAGATGAGAAAGAAGCAGGGATAGTCAACGCCAAGACTACAGAAAGGATGGAACAGCTAGCACGGGACCTCAAGCGTTTCAGAGGACTCAAGGCTAATCCGATAAGGGGAGCATTCCTCGACATCACAGCTCTACCTGGACCAACTGCCACCACGGTCCAGCATGAGTACACATTCAAGGGAATCCCAGACTTGGAGGAGCAACTCAAGGTACTCTCCATGGGAAACAAGTTGTTCGGATCAGCCGCCGAGGCCACATTCGAGACAGTAAATCCAAAGCAGAAGGAACCAGAATTCATAGAAGACGCTCTCAGTGGACCAGCTCTACAGAGTCTGTTTGAAGAAGTCATGGAGTTGCCCAACTTGATCGACTGGGGCTCCGACAACAGCATGATCGCCATGATAGGGACAGCAGGAGCCAAGCCTCTCGATCCCCGCACCCTCCTCAAGCATCCAGCAATGCCACTGAAGAATTGGGTAACTTTCACCGGACCAAGGGCAAGCCAGGCAGAATTGGAAGACAAGCTGGGCCCGCACCCACATCTCCCTAAACCCGGTCTCAAACCCTTTGAGTCAGTCCTTGTCAGAGTCCAGTCCTCTGAGTCATCCAACGGCCTTACGCCGGAGGACTATAATGCTGTAGCCAATCATGTATTCCCGTTCTTGTGTAATGAAAAGTCTGACCTTTCGGAGTATCCTCTCATTGCCACTTTAACAACTGATAAGTTAACAAA